>CAMPDV010003176.1:0-48015 GCA_946699065.1 Loxodes magnus | reverse complement strand
AATCAGTTTTACTTAAATTTATATTTATTTATATTAAAATCAGTTTTACTTAAATTTATATTTATTTATTTTAAAATCAGTTTTACTTAAATTAAATTTTATTTATATTAAAATCAGTTTTACTTAAATTTATATTTATTTATATTAAAATCAGTTTTACTTAAATTTAATTTTATTTATTTTAAAATCAGTTTTACTTAAATTTATATTTTATTTATATTAAAATCAGTTTTACTTAAATTTATAATCATTTATATTAAAATCAGTATTATTAAAATTTAATTTCATTTATATTAAAATCAGTTTTACTTAAATTTAATTTTATTTATATTAAAATCAGTTTTACTTAAATTTAATTTATTTATTTATCAGTTTTACTTAAATTTAATCAGTTTTACTTAAATTTAATTTTATTTATTTTAAAATCAGTTTTACTTAAATTTATCAGTTTTACTTAAATTTAATTTTATTTATTTTAAAATCAGTTTTACTTAAATTTATATTTATTTATTTAAAATCAGTTTTACTTAAATTTAATTTTATTTATATTAAAATCAGTTTTACTTAAATTTAATTTTATTTATATTAAAATCAGTTTTACTTAAATTTAATTTTATTTATATTAAAATCAGTTTTACTTAAATTTAATTTTATTTATATTAAAATCAGTTTTACTTAAATTTAATTTTATTTATATTAAAATCAGTTTTACTTAAATTTAATTTCATTTATATTAAAATCAGTTTTACTTAAATTTAATTTTATTTATATTAAAATCAGTTTTACTTAAATTAAATTTTATTTATATTAAAATCAGTTTTACTTAAATTTATATTTTATTTATATTAAAATCAGTTTTACTTAAATTTATATTTATTTATTTTAAAATCAGTTTTACTTAAATTTATATTTATTTATTTAAAATCAGTTTTACTTAAATTTAATTTTATTTATATTAAAATCAGTTTTACTTAAATTTAAATTTTATTTATATTAAAATCAGTTTTACTTAAATTTATATTTTATTTATATTAAAATCAGTTTTACTTAAATTTATAATTATTTATATTAAAATCAGTATTATTAAAATTTAATTTCATTTATATTAAAATCAGTTTTACTTAAATTTAATTTTATTTATATTAAAATCAGTTTTACTTAAATTAAATTTTATTTATATTAAAATCAGTTTTACTTAAATTTATATTTTATTTATATTAAAATCAGTTTTACTTAAATTTAATTTTATTTATATTAAAATCAGTTTAACTTAAATTTAATTTTATTTATATTAAAATCAGTTTTCTTAAATTTATATTTATTTATATTAAAATCAGTTTTACTTAAATTTATATTTATTTATATTAAAATCAGTTTTACTTAAATTTATATTTATTTATATTAAAATCAGTTTTACTTAAATTAAATTTTATTTATATTAAAATCAGTTTTACTTAAATTTAATTTTATTTATATTAAAATCAGTTTTACTTAAATTTAATTTTATTTATATTAAAATCAGTTTTACTTAAATTTATATTTATTTATATTAAAATCAGTTTTACTTAAATTTAATTTTATTTAAATTAAAATCAGTTTTACTAAAATTTAATTTTATTTATATTAAAATCAGTTTTACTTAAATTTATATTTATTTATATTAAAATCAGTTTTACTTAAATTTAATTTTATTTATATTAAAATCAGTTTTACTTAAATTTAATTTTATTTATATTAAAATCAGTTTTACTTAAATTTAATTTTATTTATATTAAAATCAGTTTTACTTAAATTTAATTTTATTTATGTTAAAATCAGTTTTACTTAAAGTTATATTTTATTTAAATTAGATTTTTTTTTTTTTTTATTTTCAAATTTTGTTTTATTGCTATTTTGTTTAAATTTATAGGGAGTTGCAATCATAACTGACCAATACTTTAATTTAGCATCTGTAATTTCCAATATCAAAGAATAAACAAGAATTTTTTTGGATCTAACACAATAAATAAAGACTTAGTGTATAAAAATGGCGTTCATAATTAATATTTCCTGAGATTTTAGTCTATTATTTTTATTTCGATCATATTTATTAGCTGATAAATCTCAAAAAGAACGCTAGCATAATGTAAAACTTCATAATGAAATTTTATCTTTAAAATTTTTATTTAAAGTTCGTTCAATTATGTTACTACGTGCTTCTTATCTTATTTATTTCTTTCAAAAATCTTCTCATAGAATTTGTATTCTTTTAAACTAATATCTTTTCTTTTTTTATTGTTAGTTTATTTTATTTTAATTAAAAAGTCTTTTTATAAGAAAAAAAAAAATTTTTTTTACACCCTTATTTAATTATAAGTAAAATATTACATAGATCTTATTTTGAAACTCTTATTTATTTATAAATTTTTATTTTTATTTAATTATCCTTTTAATACTTTTTGCTTTTATTTTATTAAATATTAAATAAAAAAAGTTTTTTAGTAATTATTTTGATTAAAAAATAATATATGCATAAATAAATTATACAGAATATTTAGAATTTTATATTTTCTTTTTAATCTATAAAATATAATAATTTATCTATCTAATTTCTTATTTCTATTTCATTCAAAATTTGTTAATTTTTGTCTATTATTTTCTAACTTCTTAAAATCTCTATAATGCATGCTGAATTTTGGAAATCAATGATAATTGTACTTTTTAAAAGGAGTTGCTATTTCTTTTTAGCTCTATCATTGTTGCATAAATTACTGAAAAATTTACTTTATAACACTTTTTATTATTTTAGCTTAGGATAATAGTTTAACAACTTACTTTTGTTCTGCAACCTTAAATCTTTTAGCAAGATTTTATTTCTTTTTCTCGAGATTTTGGATTTTATTTTACTTACTAGAATTTTAGATAAAAACTTTTCGCTCAAAGTATCAATTATTAGTATAAAAGTTTTACATTTCTTAAATTTATCTTTTTTAAGAATTGATTTATGATTAATTTTGATCTTTTTCCAAATCCGCTTAAAAGCTTATTATTTCTTATTTTTTTCTATTTTTTAGTTTTTTATTAAATAATTGCAATAAAAATCACCTAAGAAATAGTTTCTCCCTTGGTAAACTTGTTAAAAAGTAAAATGAATAATCTAATTTATATATAAATACTTAATAAGTTTAAGAAAATAGTCTCAAAAATCTTAAGCATTTCCAATTAAGAAACAAATATTTAATAACTAAAAAGAAAAAATAGAATAAAAAAAAGAAAAATAGAAAGTAAGCAAGAAAATTGATCAATAACTTGATCTAAAATATCCCTAAAGAAAAAATTATATAAAATTTAATAGTAAACAGTAATTAAATATAAACTATTGTGAAAAGCAGGTAAAACGCAAAATTTAAAAGGCTAAGGATTAAAGCGACAAAAAGTTCAGAAAAAATTAAAAAAATGAGCAGAAAAGATAGAATGTAAGATTTTTTAAATCTAGACAGCAAACATTTCTATTAGAAATGATAGGAAAAAAAGTAAGGAAGAATCTAAGAAACATGTGGATATATAGCATACACAATGAGAAAATAAAATACTCTATAGAAACAATAAGACAAAAAAAATTTAGAAAGTAAGAGAAGCAGGTTAAAAGATTGATAAGATAAGAAAACTTTTACATAGATCGGTAAATAAAATTGAGACAAGAAGAAAGAAGTAGATACAGAATTTAAGAAAGAAAAAACAGAAGAAATTAATTCAATATTTTTCTTGATAAGGGAAATCAAGGAAGCCTAAATGATACTTCTAAAAATATATAAAAGTGGTTCAAATAAAGAAAATATGCTTTCTGAATACTACTAAACGAAGAAAACATTTAGAAATTTATAAAATTACTGAAAAGAACTATACAAGAAAGGTGAAAGCAGATTACCAGATCAATTTAAAAATAAAACTAAAATAAAGATTCAGATAAAAAACATAATAAATTATATAAATAAACTAAGTAAATGAAAGGCTGCTGAATCAGACTAAATATAAGCAGGTGGTGAAAATCTTTTAAATTTAGCAACAAAAAAAATACAGAAAATTTTACAATCGGAGAAAATACCGTAACAACTTAAAGAATCTTATATAGTGCTGTTTCAAAAAAAATGAAACATAGAATATCCTAAGAACAATAGGTTGAAATCAATTTTAATCACATTCTAAAAATCATAGATCTTCGACTATTTAAGCAAATAAACCCTTCTTTGGTAAAATTTAGTACTAATTATTTACAGAGTAACAAATTGATCAGTTAGAAAGTAGAGATTTTTAATTTTATTTTTCTTTATGTATCGAGGAAAGTTGGATCTTTGCATTTGAGTTTAAATTCTCTCATTAAATCCGATAATTGTTATCCTGCTAGATTTAATTCATAAGGTAAGAATTACAGAATATGCGCATTAAAATCACCTTGAATTAATGTCTATAATCCTTGACTAATTGTCATGCGTATAAATTGTCTTAATCCACATAAAAAGGATTTAACTATTCCAGCTCTGTTTTGTGGGCGTGTATGCATTTATTATTGCTATCCTATTATCCTCTCACAAGCATATTATTCTTCCTCCCTAAATGATTTCAGCTTGATTAAGTCCAACTGCATCTCATTCTTTTATTCTTTTTATAATTTGCTCTTTTTATAAAAGGTTACTCCCTTACTGTGTTTATCTATCCTGCTTTTTTATTGCCTGATAACCAAAGATCTTTGGTATTTCGATATTTATTCACAAAAAATTTCTAAAATCGCTATTTAATCTATTTCTTTGTCTTGCAAGAATTTACTTAGTTCTATTTTGTTTGACTTGATTCCTCTTACGTTTGCTGTTCCTAATTTTAGTTGATTTAAAAATATCATGCTTGCTTATGTCTAATTTATTATTTCTTTATTTTAGATTTCTTCTTTTTTGATCCAGTTTATTTTGAGTTACAAAATCCAAAATCTTCTAGCGTTTCTGGTTTCTATTGTGTCATGTTTTTTAATTGCATAACTATTTTTCTCTTTTTTGCCATTATACTTTATTTGTGTCTATTCTTGGTAACGATCTTTATTCTATTAAAAAATTTCTATTCTTGTTTTTTCTACCTTATTTTAATACTATGTTTTACTTCATGTTTTGCATCTTCTTAAGAAAGTCCATGTTTTCTTATCTTGTTCATTTAAATGAATTTTCGCGCTCCCAAAAGATAATATTTGTCTGTGAATAGGTTCAATATATATTGAACTTATTCTTACTTTTTATTGCTTAAATTTACCTTTTATTATTATGCTATTTTCTCATTACTTTCACATTATTTCCATCTTCTATATTTTCCAAATTCTCACTATTTTTAGAGGAAGCATCTTTTCTATTTACTTATTGAAAAGTTTTCATTTAAAAATTTTCGGCCTTTTTGAATATGTCTATTATAGCTTCATTCCTTCTGCTTTATTTTGTTTGAGTCCAGATATTTGGCATGCTTCATATTTAAAATAGTTGGATGACTGATTTTAGTAATCCATCCTTCTAAAATTAATTCCCTTGAGATTTTTTTAATTCTCTTCATTACGTAGCTCTAATTATGTGGATATATTTCCATTCACTCACGTTGCTTATTTTACAATTTGTATATCCGTCTGCTTTATTGCTCCAAAATGCTATAGATTCAACTCTATTTAACTCAAACAAGTGCCTATATCGAATTTCCAATGTAATGGATAATTCTTAATGATATCTTAAAATTATTAGAACTTTCTTTTTTCAGCGAGTTTAGATTACATCTTTTACTGTCATTCTTTTATTTCGGCGAATTCTCGATTGATTATTATTATTGAAAAGTTATTGATAATTCTACAAGAAAGCAGTTTAATTATTTTAATGCACTATTCGTATTTTCGTCTTAAATATTAGAGAAATTACTTAATTACTTCATCTTTTTGCACATCTCCTATTTAAAAATTTTTTTTTTTTTTTGCTTTAGATATATATTTAAATTAACAACTCCTATGCTTTATGAATGGATATTTTATGTACTATCTATCAAAAGCCCGCTTTTGAATTGGGAGTGATTATTTCAAGAATTCAAGAGTTTTCCTGACTGTTGTTAAGCTCCTCCATGCCAATTTTTTATCCAGCAACTCCTTACTTCTTTTTCCTACATACACAAATTATGGGAATATTTAAAAAATTTAATTATTGTAGTTTGATCTTTTTATTACTTCATAATATTAGCTTTTACACGTCCGTGAGTGCTTATCCAAATAGTCCTCAACTAAATTTTGGCGGCACGTTGGTAATCGAGAGACTATTTCAAAATTGTAGAGCTATCTAAATATTTTAATATTTATCATTTATATCTTTATTGATCTTATAATATTGCTTGATATTCTATTAATTAATGATATTATTATTATAATAAAAATAGAGATCAATTTAATTTTGTGATTTTTTAGTTATTCAGCCTCATCCTCACACCCTACCAGAAAAATATCTTACTATATAATAAAAAAAGTCTATAAAGTATTTATAATTATGCATTATAGTATTCATATTTATCATTTCCAGTGTTTTTAATTTGTATCTTTTTTAATACTTAAACTTAGAATTAATCTTGCATTATCCTATGCATTCACTCTGCTTAAGAAGATAATTAAGAATTAAGAATATATCTTTTCATCAATCTATTATTTCTATCCCTAAAATTTAGTTTTTTACTATTTATTTGAGTTAATTGGTCTATTTAAGTTTCAAATAAGAGATCATGTAAAAAAGGCCTTTCTTGATGACCCTTTAATAGTTAAGGTACTTTCATTATCATACTTACTTAATGTTCTCAGATATGATTGAATGACTAAAAGAATGAAAAGTTAATAAGAAAGTAGAGTTAAGTATTGTAATAGCAGTAAAGTCTTATGATTTACTTTCTAATATTAAATTATGATTTAGTTACTTTATTTTTAATTAACTCTCTGTATTGTAATATTTAAAATTCTCTTAGTGTTATCTAGTTAAGATAGAAATAATAGTATGTGGTTTAAAGGAATTTTGATTTTTTTTAATATGGGGATTGAAATGGAAGAATTGGATGATTGGTTGCTATTTAAGATAATGATCGATTAGTGCATTTACTGATATAGGAGTATAAGGAGTCTTTATTAATATTTAGTTGTTAACTAAGCCTAATAACTATTTTATAGCTCTAATATGGTTGCTAGATCTTTATCTCATAACAAAGTTATTAATCCTTTAGAAACATATGCTAGCAACCAAAATAATAATGAGAGATATAAATTTTTCAATAATATTACTCAATATGATTGCTAGACATTAATTATAACTAAATTCTCAAGGATGACTTTCATCATTTTATTTACGCTTTGATAAATAAAATTATCTATAGTTTCCTCATAAATTATTGGTCTATTTAAAGGCAAAATTCAAAATTTACTAGAACAAAATTATATAAAATGAACTGTAAAAATAAAAATATCTAAAGTACAAAAAATTTAGTTTAATTGCTTTAATAAAATATTAGTCAGATATCCATTTTATATTTTTATATAAATAAATAAATTTGATTATAGAGAGCGTAGCACCTCGTTGGTGCGCAGCTCTTTAATAAATGTTTCAATAAATGTCTATTTCTTCAAGTAAGCCTTCAGGTAATAAAAATTCTTCTCTTATTAGTTCCATATCTTCATCATTTTCTTCTTCAATATCTCTTGTTCTTCTGTCTTCTATCTATCTACGTTTTATTGATTCTTTGTTACAAGCGTCATAATAAAGAATACTAATTTCCTAAATTTCCTTAACCAATTTTATATTCAAATAACTAATGATAAACTTCACATCTTTATATTTCTTATAAATATAATCAAAATGTCTTCTCAGCCATTGACTTCTGTTGACGAAGAAGCTTAAAGCCAATAGTAGTAGATTAATAAACGTCCTACAATAAGTTGATTATAAGTAATTAAAATCATATCCTCAGTACTGATACTTGTGAATGTTGTTTCAAGATACTAAGTATCGTAGTTCTTTCTTATAACTATAAGTGCTTTACTGTAACTTTTGATTATTGGAATGATTATGAAAATTACAAAGATGTGACAAATAAAATAAAGTCATGGTTTATCGTATTTTTCATACTCAACGCTCTACAATAGATTAGTTTACTATGTCTATGGTTCAATAAACGATTGTCTTTATGAACCTTTTTACTAGTCAACTTTTTGTTTGATAGTGGATTTATCCTTGGATGGACAAGCTATGTGTTAAATTTAAGATATTCTGGCGATTTTATGGAATGCACGAATAATGAAGTACTAAAACTTTTCAATTCTGCCTTGTGAATTTAACTTATAACAGAATTAATTCTTTCTTTTGGTGTCTGCATTTCTAGGATTTGGTTCCGAAATTTAATTTGGTTATGAGAAGATAATGGAAACAAAAAATTTATTTAAATTTCATTTAAATCTAATGATAGTTTATTATTATTAACTTAATGGAAAAATAGCAACAAAATCTATCATTTAATTTCCCTGTTTTCTTTTATTGTATTCACAAATGAAATTTAAAAGTCATTAAAAATAACCGAGAAATTTAATAAATTCGAAAAGTTTAGATTCATTAAAATTCCCATTTTTAAATCGGAACTATAAATCTTTATAGTCCTTATTTCTGAAATTTTAAACATTAGCAATAAATATCAAACAATTATCATAATTTCGCTACATTACTCCATGGTTTTTTATAATATGCTTTATCAAAAATTTTCTTTTTAAAGTTTGACGAATACTTAGATTTTTAATATACCAAAAGTAATATGGAAAAATAAAATAATAAAGAAAATGTGTGTGTAATTTATAATTCATATAGAAGCATCAATAAATGTATTGAAAGATTTTCCTTATGAGTTAAACTGAAAATTTCCAATACAAATTTGGGGAAACCAGCCATTTTTGGATAATACTACTAATATATCTTTTGTGTAACTACACTTATCCCTGTATTAGTCTGGTATGGGAAAGATGTTACTCGACCGTACCTCATAGAACACCTATCATAGCCTATATATTTCCTATGCCTTGTGGATAAGTACACTGGTAAAGCTACGATTATCTTGTGGAGTCAAATCTATCCTGCAAGGAAGCTGAGTTAGACTATATAGGATTGCGCTAGCATGAACCCTAGCGTCCAATCCGTCATTGCAGACATATTTGTGCTCAAGATTATTGGCTAACATTTAATGGCTGCATACATCCATTAAACTGACTCTCAAATTATTACTCTCTAGGAATTGAACTACCAATGCTATTATAATGGTTAATTACAGTATTTACAATTAATATTTGATATAGAAGGACCAATAAATGTAATAAAATGGATTTAATATATGCAATTCTCCTGCTCAGGCATTTAATTTATTTTCCAATCTGAGTGTTTTATATTCACTAGAAAGATTACTATCTAACATTTCAATCGTTTTTAAATTTATAAAAACGAATGAGATTAAAATAGTAAAGTCCTTAATGAACAGAAATGTATTAGAACATAAGCAATTAGAAATCAATAACCTATAAACATTTCTTACCATTCATCTAGAAACGTTCTAACTAATAGAACCTGAATTTTAGAACTTTTCCTTAGTGTTTGTCTTAATAACACTAAAGGATTCGGGATTACTAAAAAATCTTTAAGAATAGCTAGGAAACTGCAATTTATATGAACATTTAACTAAGAAAAAAATGTCGAGAAAGAATAGTTAATTCTTAGCCATCGTATTTAAACTGAAACTAGGAATTTTAACGCAAATAAACAAATGAAGTTTTTATAACTTATTCGTAGTTGAATATACCAAAAAGTAGATAAATATTCACAGTCTCTAGAATCAAGAGACTGACTGACTGTAGATAAATTTGAATACAGATCGCGGACTCTGAAGACTGTGGATATGCTTAATATGCTAGCTTAAGAGATTGGCATTAGAGATTTCTTAGAAATTAAAAATAGTAATTTAGCAAAATAAGTAAATTTATTAGTTAAAAAGGAATATGTAGACTATGCCATATACAGCAACAATTACTAAGAAAAGTGAATAAGAAAAGTAAGAGTGTGAAGATCATAATTATCTAGAAGTTAAATAAGATTTCTAAGAAAAGTTAATAAGAAAAGTAAGAGTGTGAAGATCATAATTATCTAGAAGTTAAATAAGATTTCTAAGAAAAGTGAATAAGAAAAAGAGTATGAAGATCATAATTATCTAGAAGTTAAATAAGATTTCTAAGAAAAGTGAATAAGAAAAGTAAGAGTGTGAAGATCATAATTATCTAGAAGTTAAATAAGATTTCTAAGAAAAGTGAATAAGAAAAGTAAGAGTATGAAGATCATAATTATCTAGAAGTTAAATAAGATTTCTAAGAAAAGTGAATAAAGAAAGTAAGAGTGTGAAGATCATAATTTTCTAGAAGTTAAATAAGATTTCTACGAAAAGTGAATAAGAAAAGTAAGAGTATGAAGATCATAATTATCTAGAAGTTAAATAAGATTACTAATAAAAGTTAATAAGAAAAGTAAGAGTGTGAAGAACATAATTATCTAGAAGTTAAATAAGATTTCTAATAAAAGTGAATAAGTAAAGTAAGAAAAAGAGTGTGAAGATCATAATTATCTAGAAGTTAAATAAGATTTCTAAGAAAAGTTAATAAGTAAAGTAAGAAAAAGAGTGTGAAGATCATAATTATCATGAAGTTAAATAAGATTTCTAAGAAAAGTTAATAAGAAAAGTAAGAGTGTGAAGATCATAATAATCTAGAAGTTAAATAAGATTTCTAAGAAAAGTGAATAAGAAAAGTAAGAGTATGAAGATCATAATTATCTAGAAGTTAAATAAGATTTCTAAGAAAAGTGAATAAGAAAAGTAAGAGTGTGAAGATCATAATTATCTAGAAGTTAAATAAGATTTCTAATAAAAGTGAATAAGTAAAGTAAGAAAAAGAGTGTGAAGATCATAATTATCTAGAAGTTAAATAAGATTTCTAAGAAAAGTGAATAAGAAAAGTAAGAGTGTGAAGATCATAATTTTCTAGAAGTTAAATAAGATTTCTACGAAAAGTGAATAAGAAAAGTAAGAGTGTGAAGAACATAATTATCTAGAAGTTAAATAAGATTTCTAATAAAAGTTAATAAGAAAAGTAAGAAAAAGAGTGTGAAGATCATAATTATCTAGAAGTTAAATAAGATTTCTAAGAAAAGTGAATAAGAAAAGTAAGTGTGTGAAGATCATAATTATCTAGAAGTTAAATAAGATTTCTAATAAAAGTGAATAAGAAAAGTAAGAAAAAGAGTGTGAAGATCATAATTATCCAGAAGTTAAATAAGATTTCTAATAAAAGTGAATAAGTAAAGTAAGAAAAAGATTGTGATGATCATAATTATCTAGAAGTTAAATAAGATTTCTAAGAAAAGTGAATAAGAAAAGTAAGAAAAAGAGTGTGAAGATCATAATTATCTAGAAGTTAAATAAGATTTCTAAGAAAAGTGAATAAGAAAAGTAAGAAAAAGAGTGTGAAGATCATAATTATCTAGAAGTTAAATAAGACTTCTAATAAAAGTGAATAAGTAAAGTAAGAGTGTGAAGATCATAATTATATAGAAGTTAAATAAGATTTCTAATAAAAGTGAATAAGAAAAGTAAGAGTGTGAAGATCATAATTATCTAGAAGTTAAATAAGATTACTAATAAAAGTGAATAAGAAAAGTAAGAGTGTGAAGATCATAATTATCTAGAAGTTAAATAAGATTTCTAAGAAAAGTGAATAAGAAAAGTAAGAGTATGAAGATCATAATTATCTAGAAGTTAAATAAGATTTCTAAGAAAAGTGAATAAGAAAAGTAAGAGTGTGAAGATCGTAATTATCTAGAAGTTAAATAAGATTTCTAATAAAAGTGAATAAGAAAAGTAAGAAAAAGAATGTGAAGATCATAATTATCCAGAAGTTAAATAAGATTTCTAATAAAATTGAATAAGAAAAGTAAGAGTGTGAAGATCATAATTATCTAGAAGTTAAATAAGATTTCTAAGAAAAGTGAATAAGAAAAGTAAGAGTATGAAGATCATAATTATCTAGAAGTTAAATAAGATTTCTAAGAAAAGTGAATAAGAAAAGTAAGAGTGTGAAGATCATAATTATCTAGAAGTTAAATAAGATTTCTAAGAAAAGTGAATAAGAAAAGTAAGAGTGTGAAGATCATAATTATCTAGAAGTTAAATAAGATTTCTAATAAAAGTGAATAAGAAAAGTAAGAAAAAGAGTGTGAAGATCATAATTATCTAGAAGTTAAATAAGATTTCTAAGAAAAGTGAATAAGAAAAGTAAGAAAAAGAATGTAAAGATCATAATTATCTAGAAGTTAAATAAGATTTCTAAGAAAAGTGAATAAGAAAAGTAAGAGTGTGAAGATCATAATTATCTAGAAGTTAAATAAGATTTCTAATAAAAGTGAATAAGAAAAGTAAGAAAAAGAGTGTGAAGATCATAATTATCTAGAAGTTAAATAAGATTTCTAAGAAAAGTGAATAAGAAAAGTAAGAAAAAGAATGTAAAGATCATAATTATCTAGAAGTTAAATAAGATTTCTAAGAAAAGTGAATAAGAAAAGTAAGAGTATGAAGATCATAATTATCTAGAAGTTAAATAAGATTTCTAAGAAAAGTGAATAAGTAAAGTAAGAAAAAGAGTATGAAGATCATAATTATCTAGAAGTTAAATAAGATTTCTAATAAAAGTGAATAAGTAAAGTAAGAAAAAGAGTGTGAAGATCATAATTATCTAGAAGTTAAATAAAATTTCTAAGAAAAGTTAATAAGTAAAGTAAGAAAAAGAGTGTGAAGATCATAATTATCATGAAGTTAAATAAGATTTCTAATAAAATTGAATAAGAAAAGTAAGAGTGTGAAGATCATAATTATCTAGAAGTTAAATAAGATTTCTAAGAAAAGTGAATAAGAAAAGTAAGAGTATGAAGATCATAATTATCTAGAAGTTAAATAAGATTTCTAAGAAAAGTGAATAAGAAAAGTAAGAGTATGAAGATCATAATTATCTAGAAGTTAAATAAGATTTCTAATAAAAGTGAATAAGAAAAGTAAGAGTGTGAAGATCATAATTATCTAGAAGTTAAATAAGATTTCTAAGAAAAGTGAATAAGAAAAGTAAGAGTGTGAAGATCGTAATTATCTAGAAGTTAAATAAGATTTCTAATAAAAGTGAATAAGAAAAGTAAGAAAAAGAATGTGAAGATCATAATTATCCAGAAGTTAAATAAGATTTCTAATAAAATTGAATAAGAAAAGTAAGAGTGTGAAGATCATAATTATCTAGAAGTTAAATAAGATTTCTAAGAAAAGTGAATAAGAAAAGTAAGAGTGTGAAGATCATAATTATCTAGAAGTTAAATAAGATTTCTAAGAAAAGTGAATAAGAAAAGTAAGAGTGTGAAGATCATAATTATCTAGAAGTTAAATAAGATTTCTAAGAAAAGTGAATAAGAAAAGTAAGAGTATGAAGATCATAATTATCTAGAAGTTAAATAAGATTTCTAAGAAAAGTGAATAAGAAAAGTAAGAGTGTGAAGATCATAATTATCTAGAAGTTAAATAAGATTTCTAAGAAAAGTGAATAAGAAAAGTAAGAGTATGAAGATCATAATTATCTAGAAGTTAAATAAGATTTCTAAGAAAAGTGAATAAGAAAAGTAAGAGTGTGAAGATCATAATTATCTAGAAGTTAAATAAGATTTCTAAGAAAAGTGAATAAGAAAAGTAAGAGTATGAAGATCATAATTATCTAGAAGTTAAATAAGATTTCTAAGAAAAGTGAATAAGAAAAGTAAGAGTATGAAGATCATAATTATCTAGAAGTTAAATAAGATTTCTAATAAAAGTGAATAAGAAAAGTAAGAAAAAGAATGTAAAGATCATAATTATCTAGAAGTTAAATAAGATTTCTAAGAAAAGTGAATAAGAAAAGTAAGAGTGTGAAGATCATAATTATCTAGAAGTTAAATAAGATTTCTAAGAAAAGTGAATAAGAAAAGTAAGAGTATGAAGATCATAATTATCTTGAAGTTAAATAAGATTTCTAATAAAAGTGAATAAGAAAAGTAAGAAAAAGAGTGTGAAGATCATAATTATCCAGAAGTTAAATAAGATTTCTAAGAAAAGTGAATAAGAAAAGTGAATAAGTAAAGTAAGAAAAAGAGTGTGAAGATCATAATTATCTAGAAGTTAAATAAGATTTCTAATAAAAGTGAATAAGAAAAGTAAGAAAAAGAATGTAAAGATCATAATTATCTAGAAGTTAAATAAGATTTCTAAGAAAAGTGAATAAGAAAAGTAAGAAAAAGAGTGTGAAGATCATAATTATCTAGAAGTTAAATAAGATTTCTAAGAAAAGTGAATAAGAAAAGTAAGTGTGTGAAGATCATAATTATCTAGAAGTTAAATAAGATTTCTAATAAAAGTGAATAAGAAAAGTAAGAAAAAGAATGTGAAGATCATAGTTATCTAGAAGTTAAATAAGATTTTTAATAAAAGTTAATAAGAAAAGTAAGAAAAAGAGAGTGAAGATCATAATTTTCTAGAAGTTAAATAAGATTTCTAATAAAAGTGAATAAGAAAAGTAAGAAAAAGAGTGTGAAGATCATAATTATCTAGAAGTTAAATAAGATTTCTAATAAAAGTGAATAAGAAAAGTAAGAAAAAGAATGTGAAGATCATAATTATCTAGAAGTTAAATAAGATTTCTAAGAAAAGTGAATAAGAAAAGTAAGAGTATGAAGATCATGATTATCTAGAAGTTAAATAAGATTTCTAAGAAAAGTGAATAAGAAAAGTAAGAGTGTGAAGATCATAATTATCTAGAAGTTAAATAAGATTTCTAAGAAAAGTGAATAAGAAAAGTAAGAGTGTGAAGATCATAATTATCTAGAAGTTAAATAAGATTTCTAAGAAAAGTGAATAAGAAAAGTAAGAGTATGAAGATCATAATTATCTAGAAGTTAAATAAGATTTCTAAGAAAAGTGAATAAGAAAAGTAAGAGTGTGAAGATCATAATTATCTAGAAGTTAAATAAGATTTCTAAGAAAAGTGAATAAGAAAAGTAAGAGTATGAAGATCATAATTATCTAGAAGTTAAATAAGATTTCTAATAAAAGTGAATAAGTAAAGTAAGAAAAAGAGTGTGAAGATCATAATTATCTAGAAGTTAAATAAGATTTCTAATAAAAGTGAATAAGAAAAGTAAGAAAAAGAGTGTGAAGATCATAATTATCTAGAAGTTAAATAAGATTTCTAATAAAAGTGAATAAAAAAAGTAAGAAAAAGAGTGTGAAGATCATAATTATCCAGAAGTTAAATAAGATTTCTAAGAAAAGTGAATAAGAAAAGTAAGAAAAAGAGTGTGAAGATCATAATTATCTAGAAGTTAAATAAGATTTCTAATAAAAGTGAATAAGAAAAGTAAGAAAAAGAGTGTGAAGATCATAATTATCTAGAAGTTAAATAAGATTTCTAATAAAAGTGAATAAGAAAAGTAAGAAAAAGAATGTAAAGATCATAGATATCTAGAAGTTAAATAAGATTTCTAATAAAAGTGAATAAGAAAAGTAAGAAAAAGAGTGTGAAGATCATAATTATCCAGAAGTTAAATAAGATTTCTAAGAAAAGTGAATAAGAAAAGTAAGAGTGTGAAGATCATAATTTTCTAGAAGTTAAATAAGATTTCTAAGAAAAGTGAATAAGTAAAGTAAGAAAAAGAGTGTGAAGATCATAATTATCTAGAAGTTAAATAAGATTTCTAAGAAAAGTAAGAAAAAGAGTGTGAAGATCATGATTATCTTGAAGTTAAATAAGATTTCTAATAAAAGTGAATAAGAAAAGTAAGAAAAAGAGTGTGAAGATCATAATTATCCAGAAGTTAAATAAGATTTCTAAGAAAAGTTAATAAGAAAAGTAAGAGTGTGAAGATCATAATTATCTAGAAGTTAAATAAGATTTCTAAGAAAAGTGAATAAGAAAAGTAAGAGTATGAAGATCATAATTATCTAGAAGTTAAATAAGATTTCTAATAAAAGTGAATAAGAAAAGTAAGAAAAAGAGTGTGAAGATCATAATTATCCAGAAATTAAATAAGATTTCTAAGAAAAGTGAATAAGAAAAGTGAATAAGTAAAGTAAGAAAAAGAGTGTGAAGATCATAATTATCTAGAAGTTAAATAAGATTTCTAATAAAAGTGAATAAGAAAAGTAAGAGTGTGAAGATCATAATTATCCAGAAGTTAAATAAGATTTCTAAGAAAAGTTAATAAGAAAAGTAAGTGTGTGAAGATCATAATTATCTAGAAGTTAAATAAGATTTCGAATAAAAGTGAATAAGAAAAGTAAGAAAAAGAGTGTGAAGATCATAATTTTCTAGAAGTTAAATAAGATTTCTAAGAAAAGTGAATAAGAAAAGTAAGAAAAAGAATGTGAAGATCATAATTATCTAGAAGTTAAATAAGATTTCTAATAAAAGTGAATAAGAAAAGTAAGAAAAAGAGTGTGAAGATCATAATTATCTAGAAGTTAAATAAGATTTCTACGAAAATTGAATAAGAAAAGTAAGAAAAAGAGTGTGAAGATCATAATTATCTAGAAGTTAAATAAGATTTCTAATAAAAGTGAATAAGAAAAGTAAGAAAAAGAGTGTGAAGATCATAATTATCTAGAAGTTAAATAAGATTTCGAATAAAAGTGAATAAGTAAAGTAAGAAAAAGATTGTGAAGATCATAATTATCTAGAAGTTAAATAAGATTTCTAAGAAAAGTGAATAAGAAAAGTAAGAGTGTGAAGATCATAATTATCTAGAAGTTAAATAAGATTTCTAAGAAAAGTGAATAAGAAAAGTAAGAGTATGAAGATCATAATTTTCTAGAAGTTAAATAAGATTACTAATAAAAGTGAATAAGAAAAGTAAGAAAAAGAGTGTGAAGATCATAATTTTCTAGAAGTTAAATAAGATTTCTAAGAAAAGTGAATAAGAAAAGTAAGAAAAAGAATGTGAAGATCATAATTATCTAGAAGTTAAATAAGATTTCTAATAAAAGTGAATAAGAAAAGTAAGAAAAAGAGTGTGAAGATCATAATTATCTAGAAGTTAAATAAGATTTCTACGAAAATTGAATAAGAAAAGTAAGAAAAAGAGTGTGAAGATCATAATTATCTAGAAGTTAAATAAGATTTCTAAGAAAAGTGAATAAGAAAAGTAAGAAAAAGAGTGTGAAGATCATAATTATCTAGAAGTTAAATAAGATTTCGAATAAAAGTGAATAAGTAAAGTAAGAAAAAGATTGTGAAGATCATAATTATCTAGAAGTTAAATAAGATTTCTAAGAAAAGTGAATAAGAAAAGTAAGAGTGTGAAGATCATAATTATCTAGAAGTTAAATAAGATTTCTAAGAAAAGTGAATAAGAAAAGTAAGAGTATGAAGATCATAATTTTCTAGAAGTTAAATAAGATTACTAATAAAAGTGAATAAGAAAAGTAAGAGTGTGAAGATCATAATTATCTAGAAGTTAAATAAGATTTCTAAGAAAAGTGAATAAGAAAAGTAAGAGTATGAAGATCATAATTATCTAGAAGTTAAATAAGATTTCTAAGAAAAGTGAATAAGAAAAGTAAGAGTGTGAAGATCATAATTTTCTAGAAGTTAAATAAGATTTCTAATAAAAGTGAATAAGAAAAGTAAGAAAAAGAATGTAAAGATCATAATTATCCAGAAGTTAAATAAGATTTCTAATAAAATTGAATAAGAAAAGTAAGAGTGTGAAGATCATAATTATCTAGAAGTTAAATAAGATTTCTAAGAAAAGTGAATAAGAAAAGTAAGAGTATGAAGATCATAATTATCTAGAAGTTAAATAAGATTTCTAAGAAAAGTGAATAAGAAAAGTAAGAGTGTGAAGATCATAATTATCTAGAAGTTAAATAAGATTTCTAAGAAAAGTGAATAAGAAAAGTAAGAGTGTGAAGATCATAATTATCTAGAAGTTAAATAAGATTTCTAAGAAAAGTGAATAAGAAAAGTAAGAGTATGAAGATCATAATTATCTAGAAGTTAAATAAGATTTCTAAGAAAAGTGAATAAGAAAAGTAAGAGTGTGAAGATCATAATTATCTAGAAGTTAAATAAGATTTCTAAAAAAAGTGAATAAGAAAAGTAAGAGTATGAAGATCATAATTATCTAGAAGTTAAATAAGATTTCTAAGAAAAGTGAATAAGTAAAGTAAGAAAAAGAGTGTGAAGATCATAATTATCTAGAAGTTAAATAAGATTTCTAATAAAAGTGAATAAGAAAAGTAAGAAAAAGAATGTAAAGATCATAATTATCTAGAAGTTAAATAAGATTACTAATAAAAGTGAATAAGAAAAGTAAGAAAAAGAGTGTGAAGATCATAATTTTCTAGAAGTTAAATAAGATTTCTAATAAAAGTGAATAAGAAAAGTAAGAAAAAGAGTGTGAAGATCATAATTATCCAGAAGTTAAATAAGATTTCTAATAAAAGTGAATAAGAAAAGTAAGAAAAAGAGTGTGAAGATCATAATTATCCAGAAGTTAAATAAGATTTCTAATAAAAGTTAATAAGAAAAGTAAGAAAAAGAGAGTGAAGATCATAATTTTCTAGAAGTTAAATAAGATTTCTAATAAAAGTGAATAAGAAAAGTAAGAGTGTGAAGATCATAATTATCTAGAAGTTAAATAAGATTTCTAAGAAAAGTGAATAAGAAAAGTAAGAGTGTGAAGATCATAATTATCTAGAAGTTAAATAAGATTTCTAAGAAAAGTGAATAAGAAAAGTAAGAGTATGAAGATCATAATTTTCTAGAAGTTAAATAAGATTACTAATAAAAGTGAATAAGAAAAGTAAGAGTGTGAAGATCATAATTATCTAGAAGTTAAATAAGATTTCTAAGAAAAGTGAATAAGAAAAGTAAGAGTATGAAGATCATAATTATCTAGAAGTTAAATAAGATTTCTAAGAAAAGTGAATAAGAAAAGTAAGAGTGTGAAGATCATAATTTTCTAGAAGTTAAATAAGATTTCTAATAAAAGTGAATAAGAAAAGTAAGAAAAAGAATGTAAAGATCATAATTATCCAGAAGTTAAATAAGATTTCTAATAAAATTGAATAAGAAAAGTAAGAGTGTGAAGATCATAATTATCTAGAAGTTAAATAAGATTTCTAAGAAAAGTGAATAAGAAAAGTAAGAGTATGAAGATCATAATTATCTAGAAGTTAAATAAGATTTCTAAGAAAAGTGAATAAGAAAAGTAAGAGTGTGAAGATCATAATTATCTAGAAGTTAAATAAGATTTCTAATAAAAGTGAATAAGAAAAGTAAGAGTGTGAAGATCATAATTATCTAGAAGTTAAATAAGATTTCTAAGAAAAGTGAATAAGAAAAGTAAGAGTATGAAGATCATAATTATCTAGAAGTTAAATAAGATTTCTAAGAAAAGTGAATAAGAAAAGTAAGAGTGTGAAGATCATAATTATCTAGAAGTTAAATAAGATTTCTAAAAAAAGTGAATAAGAAAAGTAAGAGTATGAAGATCATAATTATCTAGAAGTTAAATAAGATTTCTAAGAAAAGTGAATAAGTAAAGTAAGAAAAAGAGTGTGAAGATCATAATTATCTAGAAGTTAAATAAGATTTCTAATAAAAGTGAATAAGAAAAGTAAGAAAAAGAATGTAAAGATCATAATTATCTAGAAGTTAAATAAGATTTCTAAGAAAAGTGAATAAGAAAAGTAAGAGTGTGAAGATCATAATTATCTAGAAGTTAAATAAGATTTCTAAGAAAAGTGAATAAGAAAAGTAAGAGTATGAAGATCATAATTTTCTAGAAGTTAAATAAGATTACTAATAAAAGTGAATAAGAAAAGTAAGAGTGTGAAGATCATAATTATCTAGAAGTTAAATAAGATTTCTAAGAAAAGTGAATAAGAAAAGTAAGAGTATGAAGATCATAATTATCTAGAAGTTAAATAAGATTTCTAAGAAAAGTGAATAAGAAAAGTAAGAGTGTGAAGATCATAATTTTCTAGAAGTTAAATAAGATTTCTAATAAAAGTGAATAAGAAAAGTAAGAAAAAGAATGTAAAGATCATAATTATCCAGAAGTTAAATAAGATTTCTAATAAAATTGAATAAGAAAAGTAAGAGTGTGAAGATCATAATTATCTAGAAGTTAAATAAGATTTCTAAGAAAAGTGAATAAGAAAAGTAAGAGTATGAAGATCATAATTATCTAGAAGTTAAATAAGATTTCTAAGAAAAGTGAATAAGAAAAGTAAGAGTGTGAAGATCATAATTATCTAGAAGTTAAATAAGATTTCTAATAAAAGTGAATAAGAAAAGTAAGAGTGTGAAGATCATAATTATCTAGAAGTTAAATAAGATTTCTAAGAAAAGTGAATAAGAAAAGTAAGAGTATGAAGATCATAATTATCTAGAAGTTAAATAAGATTTCTAAGAAAAGTGAATAAGAAAAGTAAGAGTGTGAAGATCATAATTATCTAGAAGTTAAATAAGATTTCTAAAAAAAGTGAATAAGAAAAGTAAGAGTATGAAGATCATAATTATCTAGAAGTTAAATAAGATTTCTAAGAAAAGTGAATAAGTAAAGTAAGAAAAAGAGTGTGAAGATCATAATTATCTAGAAGTTAAATAAGATTTCTAATAAAAGTGAATAAGAAAAGTAAGAAAAAGAATGTAAAGATCATAATTATCTAGAAGTTAAATAAGATTTCTAAGAAAAGTGAATAAGAAAAGTAAGAAAAAGAGTGTGAAGATCATAATTTTCTAGAAGTTAAATAAGATTTCTAAGAAAAGTGAATAAGAAAAGTAAGTGTGTGAAGATCATAATTTTCTAGAAGTTAAATAAGATTTCTAATAAAAGTGAATAAGAAAAGTAAGAAAAAGAGTGTGAAGATCATAATTATCCAGAAGTTAAATAAGATTTCTAATAAAAGTGAATAAGAAAAGTAAGAAAAAGAATGTGAAGATCATAGTTATCTAGAAGTTAAATAAGATTTTTAATAAAAGTTAATAAGAAAAGTAAGAAAAAGAGAGTGAAGATCATAATTTTCTAGAAGTTAAATAAGATTTCTAATAAAAGTGAATAAGAAAAGTAAGAGTGTGAAGATCATAATTATCTAGAAGTTAAATAAGATTTCTAAGAAAAGTGAATAAGAAAAGTAAGAGTGTGAAGATCATAATTATCTAGAAGTTAAATAAGATTTCTAAGAAAAGTGAATAAGAAAAGTAAGAGTATGAAGATCATAATTATCTAGAAGTTAAATAAGATTTCTAAGAAAAGTGAATAAGAAAAGTAAGAGTGTGAAGATCATAATTATCTAGAAGTTAAATAAGATTTCTAAGAAAAGTGAATAAGAAAAGTAAGAGTGTGAAGATCATAATTATCTAGAAGTTAAATAAGATTTCTAAGAAAAGTGAATAAGAAAAGTAAGAGTATGAAGATCATAATTATCTAGAAGTTAAATAAGATTTCTAATAAAAGTGAATAAGTAAAGTAAGAAAAAGAGTGTGAAGATCATAATTATCCAGAAGTTAAATAAGATTTCTAATAAAAGTGAATAAGAAAAGTAAGAAAAAGAATGTAAAGATCATAGATATTTAGAAGTTAAATAAGATTTCTAATAAAAGTGAATAAGAAAAGTAAGAAAAAGAATGTGAAGATCATAGTTATCTAGAAGTTAAATAAGATTTTTAAGAAAAGTGAATAAGAAAAGTAAGAAAGTGAAGATCATAATTTTCTAGAAGTTAAATAAGATTTCTAAGAAAAGTGAATAAGAAAAGTAAGTGTGTGAAGATCATAATTATCTAGAAGTTAAATAAGATTTCTAAGAAAAGTGAATAAGTAAAGTAAGAAAAAGAGTGTGAAGATCATAATTATCCAGAAGTTAAATAAGATTTCTAATAAAAGTGAATAAGTAAAGTAAGAAAAAGAGCGTGAAGATCATAATTATCCAGAAGTTAAATAAGATTTCTAATAAAAGTGAATAAGAAAAGTAAGAAAAAGAATGTAAAGATCATAGATATCTAGAAGTTAAATAAGATTTCTAATAAAAGTGAATAAGAAAAGTAAGTGTGTGAAGATCATAATTATTAGAAGTTAAATAAGATTTCTAATAAAAGTGAATAAGAAAAGTAAGAAAAAGAGAGTGAAGATCATAATTTTCTAGAAGTTAAATAAGATTTCTAATAAAAGTGAATAAGAAAAGTAAGAAAAAGAGTGTGAAGATCATAATTATCCAGAAGTTAAATAAGATTTCTAATAAAAGTGAATAAGAAAAGTAAGAAAAAGAATGTAAAGATCATAATTATCTAGAAGTTAAATAAGATTTCTAAGAAAAGTGAATAAGAAAAGTAAGAAAAAGAGTGTGAAGATCATAATTATCTAGAAGTTAAATAAGATTTCTAAGAAAAGTGAATAAGAAAAGTAAGAGTATGAAGATCATAATTATCGAGAAGTTAAATAAGATTTCTAAGAAAAGTGAATAAGAAAAGTAAGAGTGTGAAGATCATAATTATCTAGAAGTTAAATAAGATTTCTAAGAAAAGTGAATAAGAAAAGTAAGAGTGTGAAGATCATAATTATCTAGAAGTTAAATAAGATTTCTAAGAAAAGTGAATAAGAAAAGTAAGAGTATGAAGATCATAATTATCTAGAAGTTAAATAAGATTTCTAATAAAAGTGAATAAGTAAAGTAAGAAAAAGAGTGTGAAGATCATAATTATCCAGAAGTTAAATAAGATTTCTAATAAAAGTGAATAAGAAAAGTAAGAAAAAGAATGTAAAGATCATAATTATCTAGAAGTTAAATAAGATTTCTAAGAAAAGTGAATAAGAAAAGTAAGAAAAAGAGTGTGAAGATCATAATTATCTAGAAGTTAAATAAGATTTCTAAGAAAAGTGAATAAGAAAAGTAAGTGTGTGAAGATCATAATTATCTAGAAGTTAAATAAGATTTCTAATAAAAGTGAATAAGAAAAGTAAGAAAAAGAATGTGAAGATCATAGTTATCTAGAAGTTAAATAAGATTTTTAATAAAAGTTAATAAGAAAAGTAAGAAAAAGAGAGTGAAGATCATAATTTTCTAGAAGTTAAATAAGATTTCTAATAAAAGTGAATAAGAAAAGTAAGAAAAAGAGTGTGAAGATCATAATTTTCAAAAAGTTAAATAAGATTTCTAATAAAAGTGAATAAGAAAAGTAAGAAAAAGAATGTGAAGATCATAATTATCTAGAAGTTAAATAAGATTTCTAAGAAAAGTGAATAAGAAAAGTAAGAGTATGAAGATCATAATTATCTAGAAGTTAAATAAGATTTCTAAGAAAAGTGAATAAGAAAAGTAAGTGTGTGAAGATCATAATTATCTAGAAGTTAAATAAGATTTCTAAGAAAAGTGAATAAGAAAAGTAAGAGTGTGAAGATCATAATTATCTAGAAGTTAAATAAGATTTCTAATAAAAGTGAATAAGAAAAGTAAGTGTGTGAAGATCATAATTATCTAGAAGTTAAATAAGATTTCTAAGAAAAGTGAATAAGAAAAGTAAGAGTATGAAGATCATAATTATCTAGAAGTTAAATAAGATTTCTAATAAAAGTGAATAAGTAAAGTAAGAAAAAGAGTGTGAAGATCATAATTATCTAGAAGTTAAATAAGATTTCTAATAAAAGTGAATAAGAAAAGTAAGAAAAAGAATGTAAAGATCATAGATATCTAGAAGTTAAATAAGATTTCTAATAAAAGTGAATAAGAAAAGTAAGTGTGTGAAGATCATAATTATTAGAAGTTAAATAAGATTTCTAATAAAAGTGAATAAGAAAAGTAAGAAAAAGAGTGTGAAGATCATAATTATCTAGAAGTTAAATAAGATTTCTAATAAAAGTGAATAAGAAAAGTAAGAAAAAGAATGTGAAGATCATAGTTATCTAGAAGTTAAATAAGATTTTTAATAAAAGTTAATAAGAAAAGTAAGAAAAAGAGTGTGAAGATCATAATTATCTAGAAGTTAAATAAGATTTCTAAGAAAAGTGAATAAGAAAAGTAAGAGTGTGAAGATCGAAATTATCTAGAAGTTAAATAAGATTTCTAAGAAAAGTGAATAAGAAAAGTAAGAGTATGAAGATCATAATTATCTAGAAGTTAAATAAGAT
Organism: Loxodes magnus; assembly: GCA_946699065.1. Classification (NCBI taxonomy): domain Eukaryota; phylum Ciliophora; class Karyorelictea; order Loxodida; family Loxodidae; genus Loxodes; species Loxodes magnus. The sequence goes on along the minus strand of CAMPDV010003176.1, from coordinate 23,725 downwards.
TTCTAAGAAAAGTGAATAAGAAAAGTAAGAGTGTGAAGATCATAATTATCTAGAAGTTAAATAAGATTTCTAAGAAAAGTGAATAAGAAAAGTAAGAGTGTGAAGATCATAATTATCTAGAAGTTAAATAAGATTTCTAAGAAAAGTGAATAAGAAAAGTAAGAGTATGAAGATCATAATTATCTAGAAGTTAAATAAGATTTCTAATAAAAGTGAATAAGTAAAGTAAGAAAAAGAGTGTGAAGATCATAATTATCCAGAAGTTAAATAAGATTTCTAATAAAAGTGAATAAGAAAAGTAAGAAAAAGAGTGTGAAGATCATAGATATCTAGAAGTTAAATAAGATTTCTAATAAAAGTGAATAAGAAAAGTAAGAAAAAGAATGTGAAGATCATAGTTATCTAGAAGTTAAATAAGATTTTTAAGAAAAGTGAATAAGAAAAGTAAGAAAGTGAAGATCATAATTATCTAGAAGTTAAATAAGATTTCTAATAAAAGTGAATAAGAAAAGTAAGAAAAAGAGTGTGAAGATCATAATTATCTAGAAGTTAAATAAGATTTCTAAGAAAAGTGAATAAGAAAAGTAAGAGTATGAAGATCATAGTTATCTAGAAGTTAAATAAGATTTCTAATAAAAGTTAATAAGAAAAGTAAGAAAAAGAGAGTGAAGATCATAATTATCTAGAAGTTAAATAAGATTTCTAATAAAAGTGAATAAGAAAAGTAAGAAAAAGAGTGTGAAGATCATAATTTTCAAAAAGTTAAATAAGATTTCTAATAAAAGTGAATAAGAAAAGTAAGAAAAAGAATGTGAAGATCATAATTATCTAGAAGTTAAATAAGATTTCTAATAAAAGTGAATAAGAAAAGTAAGAGTGTGAAGATCATAATTATCTAGAAGTTAAATAAGATTTCTAAGAAAAGTGAATAAGAAAAGTGAATAAGTAAAGTAAGAAAAAGAGTGTGAAGATCATAATTATCTAGAAGTTAAATAAGATTTCTAATAAAAGTGAATAAGAAAAGTAAGAAAAAGAGTGTGAAGATCATAATTATCTAGAAGTTAAATAAGATTACTAATAAAAGTGAATAAGAAAAGTAAGAAAAAGAGTGTGAAGATCATAATTATCTAGAAGTTAAATAAGATTTCTAAGAAAAGTTAATAAGAAAAGTAAGTGTGTGAAGATCATAATTATCTAGAAGTTAAATAAGATTTCTAAGAAAAGTGAATAAGAAAAGTAAGAGTATGAAGATCATAATTTTCTAGAAGTTAAATAAGATTTCTAATAAAAGTGAATAAGAAAAGTAAGAAAAAGAGTGTGAAGATCATAATTATCTAGAAGTTAAATAAGATTTCTAATATAAGTGAATAAGAAAAGTAAGAAAAAGAGTGTGAAGATCATAATTATCTAGAAGTTAAATAAGATTTCTAATAAAAGTGAATAAGAAAAGTAAGAAAAAGAATGTGAAGATCATAATTATCTAGAAGTTAAATAAGATTTCTAAGAAAAGTTAATAAGAAAAGTAAGTGTGTGAAGATCATAATTATCTAGAAGTTAAATAAGATTTCTAATAAAAGTGAATAAGAAAAGTAAGAGTATGAAGATCATAATTATCTAGAAGTTAAATAAGATTTCTAAGAAAAGTGAATAAGAAAAGTGAATAAGTAAAGTAAGAAAAAGAGTGTGAAGATCATAATTAAATAGAAGTTAAATAAGATTTCTAATAAAAGTGAATAAGAAAAGTAAGAAAAAGAGTGTGAAGATCATAATTATCTAGAAGTTAAATAAGATTTCTAAGAAAAGTTAATAAGAAAAGTAAGAAAAAGAATGTGAAGATCATAATTATCTAGAAGTTAAATAAGATTTCTAATAAAAGTGAATAAGAAAAGTAAGAAAAAGAGTGTGAAGATCATAATTATCTAGAAGTTAAATAAGATTTCTAATAAAAGTGAATAAGAAAAGTAAGAAAAAGAGTGTGAAGATCATAATTATCTAGAAGTTAAATAAGATTTCTAATAAAAGTGAATAAGAAACGTAAGAAAAAGAATGTGAAGATCATAATTATCTAGAAGTTAAATAAGATTTCTAATAAAAGTGAATAAGAAAAGTAAGAGTGTGAAGATCATAGATATCTAGAAGTTAAATAAGATTTCTAATAAAAGTGAATAAGAAAAGTAAGAGTGTGAAGATCATAATTATCTAGAAGTTAAATAAGATTTCTAAGAAAAGTGAATAAGAAAAGTAAGAAAAAGAGTGTGAAGATCATAATTATCTAGAAGTTAAATAAGATTTCTAATAAAAGTGAATAAGAAAAGTAAGAAAAAGAATGTGAAGATCATAATTATCTAGAAGTTAAATAAGATTTCTAAGAAAAGTGAATAAGAAAAGTAAGAGTATGAAGATCATAATTATCTAGAAGTTAAATAAGATTTCTAAGAAAAGTGAATAAGAAAAGTAAGAGTATGAAGATCATAATTATCTAGAAGTTAAATAAGATTTCTAAGAAAAGTGAATAAGAAAAGTAAGAAAAAGAGTGTGAAGATCATAATTATCTAGAAGTTAAATAAGATTTCTAAGAAAAGTGAATAATAAAAGTAAGAGTATGAAGATCATAATTATTAGAAGTTAAATAAGATTTCTAAGAAAAGTGAATAAGTAAAGTAAGAAAAAGAGTGTGAAGATCATAATTTTCTAAAGTTAAATAAGATTTTTAATAAAAGTTAATAAGAAAAGTAAGAAAAAGAATGTGAAGATCATAATTATCTAGAAGTTAAATAAGATTTCTAATAAAAGTGAATAAGAAAAGTAAGAAAAAGAGTGTGAAGATCATAATTATCCAGAAGTTAAATAAGATTTCTAAGAAAAGTGAATAAGAAAAGTGAATAAGTAAAGTAAGAAAAAGAGTGTGAAGATCATAATTATCTAGAAGTTAAATAAGATTTCTAATAAAAGTGAATAAGAAAAGTAAGAAAAAGAGTGTGAAGATCATAATTATCCAGAAGTTAAATAAGATTTCTAATAAAAGTGAATAAGAAAAGTAAGAGTATGAAGATCATAATTATCTAGAAGTTAAATAAGATTTCTAAGAAAAGTGAATTAGAAAAGTAAGAGTGTGAAGATCATAATTATCTAGAAGTTAAATAAGATTTCTAAGAAAAGTGAATAAGAAAAGTAAGAAAAAGAGTGTGAAGATCATAATTATCTAGAAGTTAAATAAGATTTCTAAGAAAAGTGAATAATAAAAGTAAGAGTATGAAGATCATAATTATTAGAAGTTAAATAAGAATTCTAATAAAAGTGAATAAGAAAAGTAAGAAAAAGAGTGTTAAGATCATAATTTTCTAGAAGTTAAATAAGATTTTTAATAAAAGTTAATAAGAAAAGTAAGAAAAAGAATGTGAAGATCATAATTATCTAGAAGTTAAATAAGATTTCTAATAAAAGTGAATAAGAAAAGTAAGAAAAAGAGTGTGAAGATCATAATTATCCAGAAGTTAAATAAGATTTCTAAGAAAAGTGAATAAGAAAAGTGAATAAGTAAAGTAAGAAAAAGAGTGTGAAGATCATAATTATCTAGAAGTTAAATAAGATTTCTAATAAAAGTGAATAAGAAAAGTAAGAAAAAGAGTGTGAAGATCATAATTATCCAGAAGTTAAATAAGATTTCTAATAAAAGTGAATAAGAAAAGTAAGAAAAAGAGTGTGAAGATCATAATTATCCAGAAGTTAAATAAGATTTCTAAGAAAAGTGAATAAGAAAAGTAAGAGTGTGAAGATCATAATTATCTAGAAGTTAAATAAGATTTCTGAGAAAAGTGAATAAGAAAAGTAAGAAAAAGAGTGTGAAGATCATAATTATCTAGAAGTTAAATAAGATTTCTAATAAAAGTGAATAAGAAAAGTAAGAAAAAGAGTGTGAAGATCATAATTATCTAGAAGTTAAATAAGATTTCTAATATAAGTGAATAAGAAAAGTAAGAAAAAGAGTGTGAAGATCATAATTATCTAGAAGTTAAATAAGATTTCGAATAAAAGTGAATAAGAAAAGTAAGAGTATGAAGATCATAATTATCTAGAAGTTAAATAAGATTTCTAATAAAAGTGAATAAGAAAAGTAAGAGTATGAAGATCATAATTATCTAGAAGTTAAATAAGATTTCTAAGAAAAGTGAATAAGAAAAACAAGAGTGTGAAGATCATAATTATCTAGAAGTTAAATAAGATTTCTAATAAAAGTGAATAAGTAAAGTAAGAGTGTGAAGATCATAATTATCTAGAAGTTAAATAAGATTTCTAAGAAAAGTGAATAAGTAAAGTAAGAAAAAGAGTGTGAAGATCATAATTATCTAGAAGTTAAATAAGATTTCTAATAAAAGTGAATAAGAAAAGTAAGAGTGTGAAGATCATAATTATCTAGAAGTTAAATAAGATTTCTAATAAAAGTGAATAAGTAAAGTAAGAGTGTGAAGATCATAATTATCTAGAAGTTAAATAAGATTTCTAAGAAAAGTGAATAAGAAAAGTAAGAGTGTGAAGATCATAATTATCTAGAAGTTAAATAAGATTTCTAATAAAAGTGAATAAGAAAAGTAAGAAAAAGAATGTGAAGATCATAATTATCTAGAAGTTAAATAAGATTTCTAAGAAAAGTGAATAAGAAAAGTAAGAGTGTGAAGATCATAATTATCTAGAAGTTAAATAAGATTTCTAAGAAAAGTGAATAAGAAAAGTAAGAGTATGAAGATCATAATTTTCTAGAAGTTAAATAAGATTTCTAAGAAAAGTGAATAAGAAAAGTAAGAGTATGAAGATCATAATTATCTAGAAGTTAAATAAGATTTCTAAGAAAAGTGAATAAGTAAAGTAAGAAAAAGAGTGTGAAGATCATAATTATCTAGAAGTTAAATAAGATTTCTAATAAAAGTGAATAAGAAAAGTAAGAAAAAGAATGTGAAGATCATAATTATCTAGAAGTTAAATAAGATTTCTAAGAAAAGTGAATAAGAAAAGTAAGAGTATGAAGATCATAATTTTCTAGAAGTTAAATAAGATTTCTAAGAAAAGTGAATAAGTAAAGTAAGAAAAAGAGTGTGAAGATCATAATTATCTAGAAGTTAAATAAGATTTCTAATAAAAGTGAATAAGAAAAGTAAGAAAAAGAATGTGAAGATCATAATTATCTAGAAGTTAAATAAGATTTCTAAGAAAAGTGAATAAGAAAAGTAAGAGTGTGAAGATCATAATTATCTAGAAGTTAAATAAGATTTCTAAGAAAAGTGAATAAGAAAATTAAGTGTGTGAAGATCATAATTATCTAGAAGTTAAATAAGATTTCTAATAAAAGTGAATAAGAAAAGTAAGAAAAAGAGTGTGAAGATCATAATTATCTAGAAGTTAAATAAGATTTCTAAGAAAAGTGAATAAGAAAAGTAAGAGTGTGAAGATCATAATTATCTAGAAGTTAAATAAGATTTCTAAGAAAAGTGAATAAGAAAAGTAAGAAAAAGAGCGTGAAGATCATAATTATCCAGTAGTTAAATAAGATTACTAATAAAAGTGAATAAGAAAAGTAAGAAAAAGAGTGTGAAGATCATAATTATCCAGAAGTTAAATAAGATTTCTAAGAAAAGTGAATAAGAAAAGTAAGAGTGTGAAGATCATAATTATCTAGAAGTTAAATAAGATTTCTAAGAAAAGTGAATAAGTAAAGTAAGAAAAAGAGTGTGAAGATCATAATTATCTAGAAGTTAAATAAGATTTCTAATAAAAGTGAATAAGAAAAGTAAGAAAAAGAGTGTGAAGATCATAATTATCCAGAAGTTAAATAAGATTTCTAAGAAAAGTGAATAAGAAAAGTAAGAGTGTGAAGATCATAATTATCTAGAAGTTAAATAAGATTTCTAAGAAAAGTGAATAAGAAAAGTAAGAGTGTGAAGATCATAATTATCTAGAAGTTAAATAAGATTTCTAAGAAAAGTGAATAAGAAAAGTAAGAGTGTGAAGATCATAATTATCTAGAAGTAAAATAAGATTTCTAAGAAAAGTGAATAAGAAAAGTAAGAGTATGAAGATCATAATTATCTAGAAGTTAAATAAGATTTCTAAGAAAAGTGAATAATAAAAGTAAGAGTATGAAGATCATAATTATCTAGAAGTTAAATTAGATTTCTAAGAAAAGTGAATAAGAAAAGTAAGAGTATGAAGATCATAATTATCTAGAAGTTAAATAAGATTTCTAAGAAAAGTGAATAAGAAAAGTAAGAGTATGAAGATCATAATTATCTAGAAGTTAAATAAGATTTCTAAGAAAAGTGAATAAGAAAAGTAAGAGTGTGAAGATCATAATTATCTAGAAGTTAAATAAGATTTCTAATAAAAGTGAATAAGAAAAGTAAGAAAAAGAGTGTGAAGATCATAATTATCTAGAAGTTAAATAAGATTTCTAATAAAAGTGAATAAGAAAAGTAAGTGTGTGAAGATCATAATTATCTAGAAGTTAAATAAGATTTCTCATAAAAGTGAATAAGAAAAGTAAGAAAAGAGTGTGAAGATCATAATTATCCAGAAGTTAAATAAGATTTCTAATAAAAGTGAATAAGAAAAGTAAGAGTATGAAGATCATAATTATCTAGAAGTTAAATAAGATTTCTAAGAAAAGTGAATAAGAAAAGTAAGAGTGTGAAGATCATAATTATCTAGAAGTTAAATAAGATTTCTAATAAAAGTGAATAAGAAAAGTAGAAAAAGAGTGTGAAGATCATAATTATCTAGAAGTTAAATAAGATTTCTAAGAAAAGTGAATAATAAAAGTAAGAGTGTGAAGATCATAATTTTCTAGAAGTTAAATAAGATTTCTAAGAAAAGTGAATAAGAAAAGTAAGAAAAAGAGTGTGAAGATCATAATTATCTAGAAGTTAAATAAGATTTCTCATAAAAGTGAATAAGAAAAGTAAGAAAAAGAGTGTGAAGATCATAATTATCCAGAAGTTAAATAAGATTTCTAAGAAAAGTGAATAAGAAAAGTAAGAGTATGAAGATCATAATTATCTAGAAGTTAAATAATATTTCTAAGAAAAGTGAATAAAAAAAGTAAGAGTGTGAAGATCATAATTATCTAGAAGTTAAATAAGATTTCGAATAAAAGTGAATAAGTAAATTAAGAAAAAGAGTGTGAAGATCATAATTATCCAGAAGTTAAATAAGATTTCTAAGAAAAGTAAGAAAAAGAGTGTGAAGATCATAATTATCTAGAAGTTAAATAAGATTTCTAAGAAAAGTGAATAAGAAAAGTAAGAAAAAGAGTGTGAAGATCATAATTATCTAGAAGTTAAATAAGATTTCTAAGAAAAGTGAATAAGAAAAGTAAGAGTGTGAAGATGATAATTTTCTAGAAGTTAAATAAGATTTCTAAGAAAAGTGAATAAGAAAAGTAAGAAAAAGAGTGTGAAGATCATAATTATCTAGAAGTTAAATAAGATTTCTAAGAAAAGTGAATAAGAAAAGTAAGAAAAAGAGTGTGAAGATCATAATTATCTAGAAGTTAAATAAGATTTCTAAGAAAAGTGAATAAGAAAAGTAAGAGTGTGAAGATCATAATTATCTAGAAGTTAAATAAGATTTCTATGAAAAGTGAATAAGAAAAGTAAGAGTGTGAAGATCATAATTATCTAGAAGTTAAATAAGATTTCGAATAAAAGTTAATAAGAAAAGTAAGAGTATGAAGATCATAATTATCCAGAAGTTAAATAAGATTTCTAAGAAAAGTGAATAAGAAAAGTAAGAATGTGAAGATCATAATTATCTAGAAGTTAAATAAAATTTCTAAGAAAAGTGAATAAGAAAAGTAAGAGTATGAAGATCAAATTATCTAGAAGTTAAATAAGATTTCTAATAAAAGTCAATAAGAAAAGTAAGTGTATGAAGATCATAATTATCTAGAAGTTAAATAAGATTTCTAAGAAAAGTGAATAAGAAAAGTAAGAGTGTGAAGATCATAATTATCTAGAAGTTAAATAAGATTTCTAAGAAAAGTGAATAAGAAAAGTAAGAGTATGAAGATCATAATTATCTAGAAGTTAAATAAGATTTCTAAGAAAAGTAAGAAAAAGAGTGTGAAGATCATAATTATCTAGAAGTTAAATAAGATTTCTAAGAAAAGTGAATAAGAAAAGTAAGAAAAAGAGTGTGAAGATCATAATTATCCAGAAGTTAAATAAGATTTCTAAGAAAAGTGAATAAGAAAAGTGAATAAGTAAAGTAAGAAAAAGAGTGTGAAGATCATAATTATCTAGAAGTTAAATAAGATTTCGAATAAAAGTGAATAAGTAAATTAAGAAAAAGAGTGTGAAGATCATAATTATCCAGAAGTTAAATAAGATTTCTAATAAAAGTGAATAAGAAAAGTAAGAAAAAGAGTGTGAAGATCATAATTATCCAGAAGTTAAATAAGATTTCTAAGAAAAGTGAATAAGAAAAGTAAGAGTGTGAAGATCATAATTATCTAGAAGTTAAATAAGATTTCTGAGAAAAGTGAATAAGAAAAGTAAGAAAAAGAGTGTGAAGATCATAATTATCTAGAAGTTAAATAAGATTTCTAATAAAAGTGAATAAGAAAAGTAAGAAAAAGAGTGTGAAGATCATAATTATCTAGAAGTTAAATAAGATTTCTAATATAAGTGAATAAGAAAAGTAAGAAAAAGAGTGTGAAGATCATAATTATCTAGAAGTTAAATAAGATTTCGAATAAAAGTGAATAAGAAAAGTAAGAGTATGAAGATCATAATTATCTAGAAGTTAAATAAGATTTCTAATAAAAGTGAATAAGAAAAGTAAGAGTATGAAGATCATAATTATCTAGAAGTTAAATAAGATTTCTAAGAAAAGTGAATAAGAAAAACAAGAGTGTGAAGATCATAATTATCTAGAAGTTAAATAAGATTTCTAATAAAAGTGAATAAGTAAAGTAAGAGTGTGAAGATCATAATTATCTAGAAGTTAAATAAGATTTCTAAGAAAAGTGAATAAGTAAAGTAAGAAAAAGAGTGTGAAGATCATAATTATCTAGAAGTTAAATAAGATTTCTAATAAAAGTGAATAAGAAAAGTAAGAGTGTGAAGATCATAATTATCTAGAAGTTAAATAAGATTTCTAATAAAAGTGAATAAGTAAAGTAAGAGTGTGAAGATCATAATTATCTAGAAGTTAAATAAGATTTCTAAGAAAAGTGAATAAGAAAAGTAAGAGTGTGAAGATCATAATTATCTAGAAGTTAAATAAGATTTCTAATAAAAGTGAATAAGAAAAGTAAGAAAAAGAATGTGAAGATCATAATTATCTAGAAGTTAAATAAGATTTCTAAGAAAAGTGAATAAGAAAAGTAAGAGTGTGAAGATCATAATTATCTAGAAGTTAAATAAGATTTCTAAGAAAAGTGAATAAGAAAAGTAAGAGTATGAAGATCATAATTTTCTAGAAGTTAAATAAGATTTCTAAGAAAAGTGAATAAGAAAAGTAAGAGTATGAAGATCATAATTATCTAGAAGTTAAATAAGATTTCTAAGAAAAGTGAATAAGTAAAGTAAGAAAAAGAGTGTGAAGATCATAATTATCTAGAAGTTAAATAAGATTTCTAATAAAAGTGAATAAGAAAAGTAAGAAAAAGAATGTGAAGATCATAATTATCTAGAAGTTAAATAAGATTTCTAAGAAAAGTGAATAAGAAAAGTAAGAGTATGAAGATCATAATTTTCTAGAAGTTAAATAAGATTTCTAAGAAAAGTGAATAAGTAAAGTAAGAAAAAGAGTGTGAAGATCATAATTATCTAGAAGTTAAATAAGATTTCTAATAAAAGTGAATAAGAAAAGTAAGAAAAAGAATGTGAAGATCATAATTATCTAGAAGTTAAATAAGATTTCTAAGAAAAGTGAATAAGAAAAGTAAGAGTGTGAAGATCATAATTATCTAGAAGTTAAATAAGATTTCTAAGAAAAGTGAATAAGAAAATTAAGTGTGTGAAGATCATAATTATCTAGAAGTTAAATAAGATTTCTAATAAAAGTGAATAAGAAAAGTAAGAAAAAGAGTGTGAAGATCATAATTATCTAGAAGTTAAATAAGATTTCTAAGAAAAGTGAATAAGAAAAGTAAGAGTGTGAAGATCATAATTATCTAGAAGTTAAATAAGATTTCTAAGAAAAGTGAATAAGAAAAGTAAGAAAAAGAGCGTGAAGATCATAATTATCCAGTAGTTAAATAAGATTACTAATAAAAGTGAATAAGAAAAGTAAGAAAAAGAGTGTGAAGATCATAATTATCCAGAAGTTAAATAAGATTTCTAAGAAAAGTGAATAAGAAAAGTAAGAGTATGAAGATCATAATTATCTAGAAGTTAAATAAGATTTCTAAGAAAAGTGAATAAGTAAAGTAAGAAAAAGAGTGTGAAGATCATAATTATCTAGAAGTTAAATAAGATTTCTAATAAAAGTGAATAAGAAAAGTAAGAAAAAGAGTGTGAAGATCATAATTATCCAGAAGTTAAATAAGATTTCTAAGAAAAGTGAATAAGAAAAGTAAGAGTGTGAAGATCATAATTATCTAGAAGTTAAATAAGATTTCTAAGAAAAGTGAATAAGAAAAGTAAGAGTGTGAAGATCATAATTATCTAGAAGTTAAATAAGATTTCTAAGAAAAGTGAATAAGAAAAGTAAGAGTGTGAAGATCATAATTATCTAGAAGTAAAATAAGATTTCTAAGAAAAGTGAATAAGAAAAGTAAGAGTGTGAAGATCATAATTATCTAGAAGTTAAATAAGATTTCTAAGAAAAGTGAATAATAAAAGTAAGAGTATGAAGATCATAATTTTCTAGAAGTTAAATAAGATTTCTAAGAAAAGTGAATAAGAAAAGTAAGAGTATGAAGATCATAATTATCTAGAAGTTAAATAAGATTTCTAAGAAAAGTGAATAATAAAAGTAAGAGTATGAAGATCATAATTATCTGGAAGTTAAATAAGATTTCTAAGAAAAGTGAATAAGAAAAGTAAGAGTGTGAAGATGATAATTTTCTAGAAGTTAAATAAGATTTCTAAGAAAAGTGAATAAGAAAAGTAAGAAAAAGAGTGTGAAGATCATAATTATCTAGAAGTTAAATAAGATTTCTCATAAAAGTGAATAAGAAAAGTAAGAAAAAGAGTGTGAAGATCATAATTATCCAGAAGTTAAATAAGATTTCTAAGAAAAGTGAATAAGAAAAGTAAGAGTATGAAGATCATAATTATCTAGAAGTTAAATAATATTTCTAAGAAAAGTGAATAAAAAAAGTAAGAGTGTGAAGATCATAATTATCTAGAAGTTAAATAAGATTTCGAATAAAAGTGAATAAGTAAATTAAGAAAAAGAGTGTGAAGATCATAATTATCCAGAAGTTAAATAAGATTTCTAAGAAAAGTAAGAAAAAGAGTGTGAAGATCATAATTATCTAGAAGTTAAATAAGATTTCTAAGAAAAGTGAATAAGAAAAGTAAGAAAAAGAGTGTGAAGATCATAATTATCTAGAAGTTAAATAAGATTTCTAAGAAAAGTGAATAAGAAAAGTAAGAGTGTGAAGATGATAATTTTCTAGAAGTTAAATAAGATTTCTAAGAAAAGTGAATAAGAAAAGTAAGAAAAAGAGTGTGAAGATCATAATTATCTAGAAGTTAAATAAGATTTCTAAGAAAAGTGAATAAGAAAAGTAAGAAAAAGAGTGTGAAGATCATAATTATCTAGAAGTTAAATAAGATTTCTAAGAAAAGTGAATAAGAAAAGTAAGAGTGTGAAGATCATAATTATCTAGAAGTTAAATAAGATTTCTATGAAAAGTGAATAAGAAAAGTAAGAGTGTGAAGATCATAATTATCTAGAAGTTAAATAAGATTTCGAATAAAAGTTAATAAGAAAAGTAAGAGTATGAAGATCATAATTATCCAGAAGTTAAATAAGATTTCTAAGAAAAGTGAATAAGAAAAGTAAGAATGTGAAGATCATAATTATCTAGAAGTTAAATAAAATTTCTAAGAAAAGTGAATAAGAAAAGTAAGAGTATGAAGATCATAATTATCTAGAAGTTAAATAAGATTTCTAAGAAAAGTGAATAAGAAAAGTAAGAGTATGAAGATCATAATTATCTAGAAGTTAAATAAGATTTCTAAGAAAAGTGAATAAGAAAAGTAAGAGTGTGAAGATCATAATTATCTAGAAGTTAAATAAGATTTCTAATAAAAGTGAATAAGAAAAGTAAGAAAAAGAGTGTGAAGATCATAATTATCTAGAAGTTAAATAAGATTTCTAATAAAAGTGAATAAGAAAAGTAAGTGTGTGAAGATCATAATTATCTAGAAGTTAAATAAGATTTCTCATAAAAGTGAATAAGAAAAGTAAGAAAAGAGTGTGAAGATCATAATTATCCAGAAGTTAAATAAGATTTCTAATAAAAGTGAATAAGAAAAGTAAGAGTATGAAGATCATAATTATCTAGAAGTTAAATAAGATTTCTAAGAAAAGTGAATAAGAAAAGTAAGAGTGTGAAGATCATAATTATCTAGAAGTTAAATAAGATTTCTAAGAAAAGTGAATAAGAAAAGTAGAAAAAGAGTGTAAATTCATAATTATCTAGAAGTTAAATAAGATTTCTAAGAAAAGTGAATAATAAAAGTAAGAGTGTGAAGATCATAATTTTCTAGAAGTTAAATAAGATTTCTAAGAAAAGTGAATAAGAAAAGTAAGAAAAAGAGTGTGAAGATCATAATTATCTAGAAGTTAAATAAGATTTCTAAGAAAAGTGAATAAGAAAAGTAAGAGTGTGAAGATGATAATTTTCTAGAAGTTAAATAAGATTTCTAAGAAAAGTGAATAAGAAAAGTAAGAAAAAGAGTGTGAAGATCATAATTATCTAGAAGTTAAATAAGATTTCTCATAAAAGTGAATAAGAAAAGTAAGAAAAAGAGTGTGAAGATCATAATTATCCAGAAGTTAAATAAGATTTCTAAGAAAAGTGAATAAGAAAAGTAAGAGTATGAAGATCATAATTATCTAGAAGTTAAATAATATTTCTAAGAAAAGTGAATAAAAAAAGTAAGAGTGTGAAGATCATAATTATCTAGAAGTTAAATAAGATTTCGAATAAAAGTGAATAAGTAAATTAAGAAAAAGAGTGTGAAGATCATAATTATCCAGAAGTTAAATAAGATTTCTAAGAAAAGTAAGAAAAAGAGTGTGAAGATCATAATTATCTAGAAGTTAAATAAGATTTCTAAGAAAAGTGAATAAGAAAAGTAAGAAAAAGAGTGTGAAGATCATAATTATCTAGAAGTTAAATAAGATTTCTAAGAAAAGTGAATAAGAAAAGTAAGAGTGTGAAGATGATAATTTTCTAGAAGTTAAATAAGATTTCTAAGAAAAGTGAATAAGAAAAGTAAGAAAAAGAGTGTGAAGATCATAATTATCTAGAAGTTAAATAAGATTTCTAAGAAAAGTGAATAAGAAAAGTAAGAGTGTGAAGATCATAATTATCTAGAAGTTAAATAAGATTTCTATGAAAAGTGAATAAGAAAAGTAAGAGTGTGAAGATCATAATTATCTAGAAGTTAAATAAGATTTCGAATAAAAGTTAATAAGAAAAGTAAGAGTATGAAGATCATAATTATCCAGAAGTTAAATAAGATTTCTAAGAAAAGTGAATAAGAAAAGTAAGAATGTGAAGATCATAATTATCTAGAAGTTAAATAAAATTTCTAAGAAAAGTGAATAAGAAAAGTAAGAGTATGAAGATCAAATTATCTAGAAGTTAAATAAGATTTCTAATAAAAGTCAATAAGAAAAGTAAGTGTATGAAGATCATAATTATCTAGAAGTTAAATAAGATTTCTAAGAAAAGTGAATAAGAAAAGTAAGAGTGTGAAGATCATAATTATCTAGAAGTTAAATAAGATTTCTAAGAAAAGTGAATAAGAAAAGTAAGAGTATGAAGATCATAATTATCTAGAAGTTAAATAAGATTTCTAAGAAAAGTAAGAAAAAGAGTGTGAAGATCATAATTATCTAGAAGTTAAATAAGATTTCTAAGAAAAGTGAATAAGAAAAGTAAGAGTGTGAAGATCATAATTATCTAGAAGTTAAATAAGATTTCGAATAAAAGTGAATAAGAAAAGTAAGAGTATGAAGATCATAATTATCTAGAAGTTAAATAAGATTTCTAAGAAAAGTGAATAAGAAAAAGTAAGAGTATGAAGATCATAATTATCTAGAAGTTAAATAAGATTTCTAAGAAAAGTGAATAAGAAAAGTAAGAGTATGAAGATCATGATTATCTAGAAGTTAAATAAGATTTCTAAGAAAAGTGAATAAGAAAAGTAAGAGTGTGAAGATCATAATTATCTAGAAGTTAAATAAGATTTCGAATAAAAGTGAATAAGAAAAATTAAGAGTATGAAGATCATAATTATCTAGAAGTTAAATAAGATTTCTAAGAAAAGTTAATAAGAAAAGTAAGAGTGTGAAGATCATAATTATCTAGAAGTTAAATAAGATTTCTAAGAAAAGTGAATAAGAAAAGTAAGAGTATGAAGATCATGATTATCTAGAAGTTAAATAAGATTTCTAAGAAAAGTGAATAAGAAAAGTAAGAGTGTGAAGATCATAATTATCTAGAAGTTAAATAAGATTTCTAATAAAAGTGAATAAGAAAAGTAAGAGTGTGAAGATCATAATTATCTAGAAGTTAAATAAGATTTCTAATAAAAGTGAATAAGTAAAGTAAGAGTGTGAAGATCATAATTATCTAGAAGTTAAATAAGATTTCTAAGAAAAGTGAATAAGAAAAGTAAGAGTGTGAAGATCATAATTATCTAGAAGTTAAATAAGATTTCGAATAAAAGTTAATAAGAAAAGTAAGAGTGTGAAGATCATAATTATCCAGAAGTTAAATAAGATTTCTAAGAAAAGTGAATAAGAAAAGTAAGAATGTGAAGATCATAATTATCTAGAAGTTAAATAAGATTTCTAAGAAAAGTGAATAAGAAAAGTAAGAGTATGAAGATCAAATTATCTAGAAGTTAAATAAGATTTCTAATAAAAGTGAATAAGAAAAGTAAGAGTATGAAGATCATAATTATCTAGAAGTTAAATAAGATTTCTAAGAAAAGTGAATAAGTAAAGTAAGAAAAAGAGTGTGAAGATCATAATTATCTAGAAGTTAAATAAGATTTCTAAGAAAAGTGAATAAGAAAAAGAGTATGAAGATCATAATTATCTAGAAGTTAAATAAGATTTCTAAGAAAAGTGAATAAGAAAAGTAAGAGTATGAAGATCATAATTATCTAGAAGTTAAATAAGATTTCTAAGAAAAGTGAATAAGAAAAGTAAGAGTGTGAAGATCATAATTATCTATAAGTTAAATAAGATTTCGAATAAAAGTGAATAAGAAAAGTAAGAGTATGAAGATCATAATTATCTAGAAGTTAAATAAGATTTCTAATAAAAGTGAATAAGAAAAGTAAGAGTATGAAGATCATAATTATCTGGAAGTTAAATAAGATTTCTAAGAAAAGTGAATAAGAAAAGTAAGAGTGTGAAGATCATAATTATCTAGAAGTTAAATAAGATTTCTAAGAAAAGTGAATAAGAAAAGTAAGAGTATGAAGATCATGATTATCTAGAAGTTAAATAAGATTTCTAAGAAAAGTGAATAAGAAAAGTAAGAGTGTGAAGATCATAATTATCTAGAAGTTAAATAAGATTTCTAATAAAAGTGAATAAGAAAAGTAAAAGTGTGAAGATCATAATTATCTAGAAGTTAAATAAGATTTCTAAGAAAAGTTAATAAGAAAAGTAAGAGTATGAAGATCATGATTATACAGAAGTTAAATAAGATTTCGAATAAAAGTGAATAAGAAAAGTAAGAGTATGAAGATCATAATTATCTAGAAGTTAAATAAGATTTCTAAGAAAAGTGAATAAGAAAAGTAAGAAAAAGAGTGTGAAGATCATAATTATCTAGAAGTTAAATTAGATTTCTAAGAAAAGTGAATAAGAAAAGTAAGAGTATGAAGATAATAATTATCTAGAAGTTAAATAAGATTTCTAATAAAAGTGAATAAGAAAAGTAAGAGTATGAAGATCATAATTATCTAGAAGTTAAATAAGATTTCTAAGAAAAGTGAATAAGAAAAGTAAGAGTGTGAAGATCATAATTATCTAGAAGTTAAATAATATTTCTAAGAAAAGTGAATAAGAAAAGTAAGAGTGTGAAGATCATAATTATCTAGAAGTTAAATAAGATTTCTAAGAAAAGTGAATAAGTAAAGTAAGAAAAAGAGTGTGAAGATCATAATTATCTAGAAGTTAAATAAGATTTCTAAGAAAAGTGAATAAGAAAAGTAAGAGTGTGAAGATCATAATTATCTAGAAGTTAAATAAGATTTCGAATAAAAGTTAATAAGAAAAGTAAGAGTGTGAAGATCATAATTATCCAGAAGTTAAATAAGATTTCTAAGAAAAGTGAATAAGAAAAGTAAGAATGTGAAGATCATAATTATCTAGAAGTTAAATAAGATTTCTAAGAAAAGTGAATAAGAAAAGTAAGAGTATGAAGATCAAATTATCTAGAAGTTAAATAAGATTTCTAATAAAAGTGAATAAGAAAAGTAAGAGTATGAAGATCATAATTATCTAGAAGTTAAATAAGATTTCTAAGAAAAGTGAATAAGTAAAGTAAGAAAAAGAGTGTGAAGATCATAATTATCTAGAAGTTAAATAAGATTTCTAAGAAAAGTGAATAAGAAAAAGAGTATGAAGATCATAATTATCTAGAAGTTAAATAAGATTTCTAAGAAAAGTAAGAAAAAGAGTGTGAAGATCATAATTATCTAGAAGTTAAATAAGATTTCTAAGAAAAGTGAATAAGAAAAGTAAGAGTGTGAAGATCATAATTATCTATAAGTTAAATAAGATTTCGAATAAAAGTGAATAAGAAAAGTAAGAGTATGAAGATCATAATTATCTAGAAGTTAAATAAGATTTCTAATAAAAGTGAATAAGAAAAGTAAGAGTATGAAGATCATAATTATCTGGAAGTTAAATAAGATTTCTAAGAAAAGTGAATAAGAAAAGTAAGAGTGTGAAGATCATAATTATCTAGAAGTTAAATAAGATTTCTAAGAAAAGTGAATAAGAAAAGTAAGAGTATGAAGATCATGATTATCTAGAAGTTAAATAAGATTTCTAAGAAAAGTGAATAAGAAAAGTAAGAGTGTGAAGATCATAATTATCTAGAAGTTAAATAAGATTTCTAATAAAAGTGAATAAGAAAAGTAAGAGTGTGAAGATCATAATTATCTAGAAGTTAAATAAGATTTCTAAGAAAATTTAATAAGAAAAGTAAGAGTATGAAGATCATGATTATACAGAAGTTAAATAAGATTTCGAATAAAAGTGAATAAGAAAAGTAAGAGTTTGAAGATCATAATTATCTAGAAGTTAAATAAGATTTCTAAGAAAAGTGAATAAGAAAAGTAAGAAAAAGAGTGTGAAGATCATAATTATCTAGAAGTTAAATTAGATTTCTAAGAAAAGTGAATAAGAAAAGTAAGAGTATGAAGATAATAATTATCTAGAAGTTAAATAAGATTTCTAATAAAAGTGAATAAGAAAAGTAAGAGTATGAAGATCATAATTATCTAGAAGTTAAATTAGATTTCTAAGAAAAGTGAATAAGAAAAGTAAGAAAAAGAGTGTGAAGATCATAATTATCTAGAAGTTAAATAATATTTCTAAGAAAAGTGAATAAGAAAAGTAAGAATGTGAAGATCATAATTATCTAGAAGTTAAATAAGATTTCTAAGAAAAGTGAATAAGTAAAGTAAGAGTATGAAGATCATAATTATCTAGAAGTTAAATTAGATTTCTAAGAAAAGTGAATAAGAAAAGTAAGAGTATGAAGATCATAATTATCTAGAAGTTAAATAAGATTTCTAAGAAAATAAATAAGAAAAGTAAGAGTGTGAAGATCATGATTATCTAGAAGTTAAATTAGATTTCTAAGAAAAGTGAATAAGAAAAGTAAGAGAATGAAGATCATGATTATCTAGAAGTTAAATAAGATTTCTAAGAAAAGTGAATAAGTAAAGTAAGAGAATGAAGATCATGATTATCTAGAAGTTAAATAAGATTTCTAAGAAAAGTGAATAAGTAAAGTAAGAGAATGAAGATCATAATTATCTAGAAGTTAAATTAGATTTCTAAGAAAAGTGAATAAGAAAAGTAAGAGAATGAAGATCATGATTATCTAGAAGTTAAATAAGATTTCTAAGAAAAGTGAATAAGTAAAGTAAGAAAAAGAATGTGAAGATCATAATTATCTAGAAGTTAAATAAGATTTCGAATAAAAGTGAATAAGAAAAGTAAGAGTATGAAGATCATAATTATCTGGAAGTTAAATAAGATTTCTAAGAAAAGTTAATAAGAAAAGTAAGAAAAAGAGTGTGAAGATAATAATTATCTAGAAGTTAAATAAGATTTCTAAGAAAAGTTAATAAGAAAAGTAAGAGTGTGAAGATCATAATTATCTAGAAGTTAAATAAGATTTCTAAGAAAAGTGAATAAGTAAAGTAAGAAAAAGAGTGTGAAGATCATAATTATCTAGAAGTTAAATAAGATTTCTAAGAAAAGTGAATAAGAAAAGTAAGAGTATGAAGATCATAATTATCTAGAAGTTAAATTAGATTTCTAAGAAAAGTGAATAAGAAAAGTAAGAGTATGAAGATCATAATTATCTAGAAGTTAAATAAGATTTCTAAGAAAAGTGAATAAGAAAAGTAAGAGTATGAAGATCATAATTATCTAGAAGTTAAATAAGATTTCTAATAAAAGTGAATAAGAAAAATAAGAAAAAGAATGTGAAGATCATAATTATCTAGAAGTTAAATAAGATTTCGAATAAAAGTGAATAAGAAAAGTAAGAGTATGAAGATCATAATTATCTGGAAGTTAAATAAGATTTCTAAGAAAAGTTAATAAGAAAAGTAAGAAAAAGAGTGTGAAGATAATAATTATCTAGAAGTTAAATAAGATTTCTAAGAAAAGTTAATAAGAAAAGTAAGAGTGTGAAGATCATAATTATCTAGAAGTTAAATAAGATTTCTAAGAAAAGTGAATAAGTAAAGTAAGAAAAAGAGTGTGAAGATCATAATTATCTAGAAGTTAAATAAGATTTCTAAGAAAAGTGAATAAGAAAAGTAAGAGTATGAAGATCATAATTATCTAGAAGTTAAATAAGATTTCTAAGAAAAGTGAATAAGAAAAGTAAGAAAAAGAGTGTGAAGATCATAATTATCTAGAAGTTAAATAAGATTTCTAAGAAAAGTGAATAAGAAAAGTAAGAGTATGAAGATCATAATTATCTAGAAGTTAAATAAGATTTCGAATAAAAGTGAATAAGAAAAGTAAGAGTGTGAAGATCATAATTATCTAGAAGTTAAATAAGATTTCTAATAAAAGTGAATAAGAAAAGTAAGAAAAAGAGTGTGAAGATCATAATTATCTAGAAGTTAAATTAGATTTCTAAGAAAAGTGAATAAGAAAAGTAAGAGTATGAAGATCATAATTATCTAGAAGTTAAATAATATTTCTAAGAAAAGTAAATAAGAAAAGTAAGAAAAAGAGTGTGAAGATCATAATTATCTAGAAGTTAAATAAGATTTCTAAGAAAAGTTAATAAGAAAAGTAAGAAAAAGAGTGTGAAGATCATAATTATCTAGAAGTTAAATAAGATTTCTAAGAAAAGTGAATAAGAAAAGTAAGAGTATGAAGATCATAATTATCTAGAAGTTAAATAAGATTTCTAATAAAAGTAAGAAAAAGAGTGTGAAGATCATAATTATCTAGAAGTTAAATTAGATTTCTAAGAAAAGTGAATAAGAAAAGTAAGAAAAGTAAGAGTGTGAAGATCATAATTATCTAGAAGTTAAATAAGATTTCGAATAAAAGTTAATAAGAAAAGTAAGAGTGTGAAGATCATAATTATCCAGAAGTTAAATAAGATTTCTAAGAAAAGTGAATAAGAAAAGTAAGAAAAAGAGTGTGAAGATCATAATTATCTAGAAGTTAAATTAGATTTCTAAGAAAAGTGAATAAGAAAAGTAAGAAAAAGAGTGTGAAGATCATAATTATCTAGAAGTTAAATAAGATTTCTAAGAAAAGTGAATAAGAAAAGTAAGAGTGTGAAGATCATAATTATCTGAAGTTAAATAAGATTTCGAATAAAAGTGAATAAGAAAAGTAAGAGTGTGAAGATCATAATTATCTAGAAGTTAAATAAGATTTCTAAGAAAAGTGAATAAGTAAAGTAAGAAAAAGAGTGTGAAGATCATAATTATCTAGAAGTTAAATAAGATTTCGAATAAAAGTGAATAAGAAAAGTAAGAAAAAGAGTGTGAAGATCATAATTATCTAGAAGTTAAATAAGATTTCTAATAAAAGTGAATAAGAAAAGTAAGAAAAAGAGTGTGAAGATCATAATTATCTGAAGTTAAATAAGATTTCGAATAAAAGTGAATAAGAAAAGTAAGAGTGTGAAGATCATAATTATCTAGAAGTTAAATAATATTTCTAATAAAAGTGAATAAGAAAAGTAAGAAAAAGAGTGTGAAGATCATAATTATCTAGAAGTTAAATTAGATTTCTAAGAAAAGTGAATAAGAAAAGTAAGAGTATGAAGATCATAATTATCTAGAAGTTAAATAAGATTTCTAAGAAAAGTGAATAAGAAAAGTAAGAAAAAGAGTGTGAAGATCATAATTATCTAGAAGTTAAATAAGATTTCTAAGAAAAGTGAATAAGTAAAGTAAGAGTATGAAGATCATAATTATCTAGAAGTTAAATTAGATTTCTGAGAAAAGTGAATAAGAAAAGTAAGAGTATGAAGATCATAATTATCTAGAAGTTAAATAAGATTTCTAATAAAAGTGAATAAGAAAAGTAAGAAAAAGAGTGTGAAGATCATAATTATCTAGAAGTTAAATTAGATTTCTAAGAAAAGTGAATAAGAAAAGTAAGAGTATGAAGATCATAATTATCTAGAAGTTAAATAATATTTCGAATAAAAGTGAATAAGAAAAGTAAGAAAAAGAGTGTGAAGATCATAATTATCTAGAAGTTAAATAAGATTTCTAAGAAAAGTTAATAAGAAAAGTAAGAAAAAGAGTGTGAAGATCATAATTATCTAGAAGTTAAATAAGATTTCTAAGAAAAGTGAATAAGTAAAGTAAGAAAAAGAGTGTGAAGATCATAATTATCTAGAAGTTAAATAAGATTTCTAAGAAAAGTGAATAAGAAAAGTAAGAGTATGAAGATCATGATTATCTAGAAGTTAAATAAGATTTCTAAGAAAAGTGAATAAGAAAAGTAAGAGTATGAAGATCATAATTATCTAGAAGTTAAATAAGATTTCTAAGAAAAGTGAATAAGAAAAGTAAGAGTGTGAAGATCATAATTATCTAGAAGTTAAATAAGATTTCTAAGAAAAGTGAATAAGTAAAGTAAGAGTGTGAAGATCATAATTATCTAGAAGTTAAATAAGATTTCTAAGAAAAGTGAATAATAAAAGTAAGAAAAAGATTGTGAAGATCATAATTATCTAGAAGTTAAATAAGATTTCGAATTAAAGTGAATAAGAAAAGTAAGAGTATGAAGATCATAATTATCTAGAAGTTAAATAAGATTTCTAAGAAAAGTTAATAAGAAAAGTAAGAAAAAGAGTGTGGACATCATAATTATCTAGAAGTTAAATAAGATTTCTAAGAAAAGTTAATAAGAAAAGTAAGAGTGTGAAGATCATAATTATCTAGAAGTTAAATAAGATTTCTAAGAAAAGTGAATAAGTAAAGTAAGA
This sequence comes from Loxodes magnus, assembly GCA_946699065.1. NCBI lineage: Eukaryota > Ciliophora > Karyorelictea > Loxodida > Loxodidae > Loxodes > Loxodes magnus. The sequence goes on along the minus strand of CAMPDV010003176.1, from coordinate 1,803 downwards.
AAAAGAGTGTGAAGATCATAATTATCTAGAAGTTAAATAAGATTTCTAATAAAAGTGAATAAGAAAAGTAAGAGTATGAAGATCATAATTATCTAGAAGTTAAATAATATTTCTAAGAAAAGTGAATAAGAAAAAGAGTGTGAAGATCATAATTTTCTAGAAGTTGAATAAGATTTCTAAGAAAAGTGAATAAGAAAAACAAGAGTGTGAAGATCATAATTATCTAGAAGTTAAATAAGATTTCTAATAAAAGTGAATAAGTAAAGTAAGAGTGTGAAGATCATAATTATCTAGAAGTTAAATAAGATTTCTAAGAAAAGTTAATAAGAAAAGTAAGAGTGTGAAGATCATAATTATCTAGAAGTTAAATAAGATTTCGAATAAAAGTGAATAAGAAAAGTAAGAAAAAAGAGTGTGAAGATCATAATTATCTAGAAGTTAAATAAGATTTCTAATAAAAGTGAATAAGTAAAGTAAGAAAAAGAGTGTGAAAGATCATAATTATCTGAAGTTAAATAAGATTTCGAATAAAAGTGAATAAGAAAAGTAAGAGTGTGAAGATCATAATTATCTAGAAGTTAAATAAGATTGCTAAGAAAAGTGAATAAGTAAAGTAAGAAAAAGATTGTGAAGATCATAATTATCTAGAAGTTAAATAAGATTTCGAATAAAAGTGAATAAGAAAAGTAAGAAAAAGAGTGTGAAGATCATAATTATCTAGAAGTTAAATAAGATTTCTAATAAAAGTGAATAAGAAAAGTAAGAAAAAGAGTGTGAAGATCATAATTATCTGAAGTTAAATAAGATTTCGAATAAAAGTTAATAAGAAAAGTAAGAGTGTGAAGATCATAATTATCTAGAAGTTAAATAAGATTTCTAAGAAAAGTGAATAAGTAAAGTAAGAAAAAAGAGTGTGAAGATCATAATTATCTAGAAGTTAAATAAGATTTCTAATAAAAGTGAATAGAAAAGTAAGAGTATGAAGATCATAATTATCTAGAAGTTAAATAAGATTTCTAAGAAAAGTGAAATAAGAAAAGTAAGAAAAAGAGTGTGAAGATCATAATTATCTAGAAGTTAAATAAGATTTCTAAGAAAAGTGAATAAGTAAAGTAAGAGTATGAAGATCATAATTATCTAGAAGTTAAAATAGATTTCTGAGAAAGTGAATAAGAAAAGTAAGAGTATGAAGATCATAATTATCTAGAAGTTAAATAAGATTTCTAATAAAAGTGAATAAGAAAAGTAAGAAAAAGAGTGTGAAGATCATAATTATCTAGAAGTTAAATTAGATTTCTAAGAAAGTGAATAAGAAAAGTAAGAGTATGAAGATCATAATTATCTAGAAGTTAAATAATATTTCTAAGAAAAGTAAATAAGAAAAGTAAGAAAAAGAGTGTGAAGATCATAATTATCTAGAAGTTAAATAAGATTTCTAAGAAAAGTTAATAAGAAAAGTAAGAAAAAGAGTGTGAAGATCATAATTATCTAGAAGTTAAATAAGATTTCTAAGAAAGTGAATAAGTAAAGTAAGAAAAAGAGTGTGAAGATCATAATTATCTAGAAGTTAAATAAGATTTCTAAGAAAAAGTGAATAAGAAAAGTAAGAGTATGAAGATCATGATTATCTAGAAGTTAAATAAGATTTCTAAGAAAAGTGAATAAGAAAAGTAAGAGTATGAAGATCATAATTATCTAGAAGTTAAATAAGATTTCTAAGAAAAGTGAATAATAAAAGTAAGAGTGTGAAGATCATAATTATCTAGAAGTTAAATAAGATTTCTAAGAAAAGTGAATAAGTAA
>CAMPDV010003175.1:0-49485 GCA_946699065.1 Loxodes magnus | reverse complement strand
CTTCCCGATACGATGAACTCTGAATCACTGGATATAGCCACAGCATATACAACACTAGTGTGACCACTCATGGTCTTACAGGTACCTTTCTTGACGTCCCATAGTCTCACCGTTTTATCTGCACTTCCCGATACGATGAACTCTGAATCACTGGATATAGCCACAGCATATACAACACTAGTGTGACCACTCATGGTCTTACAGGTACCTGTCTTGACGTCCCATAGTCTCACCGTCTAATCATGACTTCCCGATACGATGAACTCTGAATCACTGGATATAGCCACAGCATATACAACACTAGTGTGACCACTCATGGTCTTACAGGTACCTGTCTTGACGTCCCATAGTCTCACCGTCTAATCATGACTTCCCGATACGATGAACTCTGAATCACTGGATATAGCCACAGCATATACAACACTAGTGTGACCACTCATGGTCTTACAGGTACCTGTCTTGACGTCCCATAGTCTCACCGTCTAATCATGACTTCCCGATACGATGAACTCTGAATCACTGGATATAGCCACAGCATATACAACACTAGTGTGACCACTCATGGTCTTACAGGTACCTGTCTTGACGTCCCATAGTCTCACCGTCTAATCATGACTTCCCGATACGATGAACTCTGAATCACTGGATATAGCCACAGCATATACAACACTAGTGTGACCACTCATGGTCTTACAGGTACCTTTCTTGACGTCCCATAGTCTCACCGTATTATCATAACTTCCCGATACGATGAACTCTGAATCACTGGATATAGCCACAGCATATACAACACTAGTGTGACCACTCATGGTCTTACAGGTACCTGTCTTGACGTCCCATAGTCTCACCGTTTTATCTGCCCTTCCCGATACGATGAACTCTGAATCACTGGATATAGCCACAGCATATACAACACTAGTGTGACCACTCATGGTCTTACAGGTACCTGTCTTGACGTCCCATAGTCTCACCGTCTAATCATGACTTCCCGATACGATGAACTCTGAATCACTGGATATAGCCACAGCATATACAACACTAGTGTGACCACTCATGGTCTTACAGGTACCTGTCTTGACGTCCCATAGTCTCACCGTCTAATCATGACTTCCCGATACGATGAACTCTGAATCACTGGATATAGCCACAGCATATACAACACTAGTGTGACCACTCATGGTCTTACAGGTACCTGTCTTGACGTCCCATAGTCTCACCGTTTTATCTGCCCTTCCCGATACGATGAACTCTGAATCACTGGATATAGCCACAGCATATACAACACTAGTGTGACCACTCATGGTCTTACAGGTACCTGTCTTGACGTCCCATAGTCTCACCGTCTAATCATGACTTCCCGATACGATGAACTCTGAATCACTGGATATAGCCACAGCATATACAACACTAGTGTGACCACTCATGGTCTTACAGGTACCTGTCTTGACGTCCCATAGTCTCACCGTCTAATCATGACTTCCCGATACGATGAACTCTGAATCACTGGATATAGCCACAGCATATACAACACTAGTGTGACCACTCATGGTCTTACAGGTACCTGTCTTGACGTCCCATAGTCTCACCGTCTAATCATGACTTCCCGATACGATGAACTCTGAATCACTGGATATAGCCACAGCATATACAACACTAGTGTGACCACTCATGGTCTTACAGGTACCTGTCTTGACGTCCCATAGTCTCACCGTCTAATCATGACTTCCCGATACGATGAACTCTGAATCACTGGATATAGCCACAGCATATACAACACTAGTGTGACCACTCATGGTCTTACAGGTACCTTTCTTGACGTCCCATAGTCTCACCGTCTAATCATGACTTCCCGATACGATGAACTCTGAATCACTGGATATAGCCACAGCATATACAACACTAGTGTGACCACTCATGGTCTTACAGGTACCTTTCTTGACGTCCCATAGTCTCACCGTTTTATCTGCACTTCCCGATACGATGAACTCTGAATCACTGGATATAACCACAGCATATACAACACTAGTGTGACCACTCATGGTCTTACAGGTACCTGTCTTGACGTCCCATAGTCTCACCGTCTAATCATGACTTCCCGATACGATGAACTCTGAATCACTGGATATAGCCACAGCATATACAACACTAGTGTGACCACTCATGGTCTTACAGGTACCTGTCTTGACGTCCCATAGTCTCACCGTCTAATCATGACTTCCCGATACGATGAACTCTGAATCACTGGATATAGCCACAGCATATACATAACTAGTGTGACCACTCATGGTCTTACAGGTACCTGTCTTGACGTCCCATAGTCTCACCGTCTAATCATGACTTCCCGATACGATGAACTCTGAATCACTGGATATAGCCACAGCATATACAACACTAGTGTGACCACTCATGGTCTTACAGGTACCTTTCTTGACGTCCCATAGTCTCACCGTATTATCATAACTTCCCGATACGATGAACTCTGAATCACTGGATATAGCCACAGCATATACAACACTAGTGTGACCACTCATGGTCTTACAGGTACCTGTCTTGACGTCCCATAGTCTCACCGTTTTATCTGCCCTTCCCGATACGATGAACTCTGAATCACTGGATATAGCCACAGCATATACAACACTAGTGTGACCACTCATGGTCTTACAGGTACCTGTCTTGACGTCCCATAGTCTCACCGTCTAATCATGACTTCCCGATACGATGAACTCTGAATCACTGGATATAGCCACAGCATATACAACACTAGTGTGACCACTCATGGTCTTACAGGTACCTGTCTTGACGTCCCATAGTCTCACCGTCTAATCATGACTTCCCGATACGATGAACTCTGAATCACTGGATATAGCCACAGCATATACATAACTAGTGTGACCACTCATGGTCTTACAGGTACCTGTCTTGACGTCCCATAGTCTCACCGTTTTATCTGCCCTTCCCGATACGATGAACTCTGAATCACTGGATATAGCCACAGCATATACAACACTAGTGTGACCACTCATGGTCTTACAGGTACCTGTCTTGACGTCCCATAGTCTCACCGTCTAATCATGACTTCCTGATACGATGAACTCAGAATCACTGGATATAGCCACAGCATTTACATAATGTGTGTGACCACTCATGGTCTTACAGGTACCTGTCTTGACGTCCCATAGTCTCACCGTATAATCATGACTTCCTGATACGATGAACTCAGAATCACTGGATATAGCCACAGCATATACATAACTAGTGTGACCACTCATGGTCTTACAGGTACCTGTCTTGACGTCCCATAGTCTCACCGTCTAATCATGACTTCCCGATACGATGAACTCTGAATCACTGGATATAGCCACAGCATATACAACACTAGTGTGACCACTCATGGTCTTACAGGTACCTGTCTTGACGTCCCATAGTCTCACCGTCTAATCATGACTTCCCGATACGATGAACTCTGAATCACTGGATATAGCCACAGCATATACAACACTAGTGTGACCACTCATGGTCTTACAGGTACCTTTCTTGACGTCCCATAGTCTCACCGTATTATCATAACTTCCCGATACGATGAACTCTGAATCACTGGATATAGCCACAGCATATACAACACTAGTGTGACCACTCATGGTCTTACAGGTACCTGTCTTGACGTCCCATAGTCTCACCGTTTTATCTGCCCTTCCCGATACGATGAACTCTGAATCACTGGATATAGCCACAGCATATACAACACTAGTGTGACCACTCATGGTCTTACAGGTACCTGTCTTGACGTCCCATAGTCTCACCGTCTAATCATGACTTCCCGATACGATGAACTCTGAATCACTGGATATAGCCACAGCATATACAACACTAGTGTGACCACTCATGGTCTTACAGGTACCTGTCTTGACGTCCCATAGTCTCACCGTCTAATCATGACTTCCCGATACGATGAACTCTGAATCACTGGATATAGCCACAGCATATACAACACTAGTGTGACCACTCATGGTCTTACAGGTACCTGTCTTGACGTCCCATAGTCTCACCGTCTAATCATGACTTCCCGATACGATGAACTCTGAATCACTGGATATAGCCACAGCATATACATAACTAGTGTGACCACTCATGGTCTTACAGGTACCTGTCTTGACGTCCCATAGTCTCACCGTTTTATCTGCCCTTCCCGATACGATGAACTCTGAATCACTGGATATAGCCACAGCATATACAACACTAGTGTGACCACTCATGGTCTTACAGGTACCTGTCTTGACGTCCCATAGTCTCACCGTCTAATCATGACTTCCTGATACGATGAACTCTGAATCACTGGATATAGCCACAGCATATACAACACTAGTGTGACCACTCATGGTCTTACAGGTACCTGTCTTGACGTCCCATAGTCTCACCGTCTAATCATGACTTCCTGATACGATGAACTCAGAATCACTGGATATAGCCACAGCATATACATAACTAGTGTGACCACTCATGGTCTTACAGGTACCTGTCTTGACGTCCCATAGTCTCACCGTCTAATCATGACTTCCCGATACGATGAACTCTGAATCACTGGATATAGCCACAGCATATACAACACTAGTGTGACCACTCATGGTCTTACAGGTACCTGTCTTGACGTCCCATAGTCTCACCGTCTAATCATGACTTCCCGATACGATGAACTCTGAATCACTGGATATAGCCACAGCATATACAACACTAGTGTGACCACTCATGGTCTTACAGGTACCTGTCTTGACGTCCCATAGTCTCACCGTCTAATCATGACTTCCCGATACGATGAACTCTGAATCACTGGATATAGCCACAGCATATACAACACTAGTGTGACCACTCATGGTCTTACAGGTACCTGTCTTGACGTCCCATAGTCTCACCGTCTAATCATGACTTCCCGATACGATGAACTCTGAATCACTGGATATAGCCACAGCATATACATAACTAGTGTGACCACTCATGGTCTTACAGGTACCTGTCTTGACGTCCCATAGTCTCACCGTTTTATCTGCCCTTCCCGATACGATGAACTCTGAATCACTGGATATAGCCACAGCATATACAACACTAGTGTGACCACTCATGGTCTTACAGGTACCTGTCTTGACGTCCCATAGTCTCACCGTCTAATCATGACTTCCTGATACGATGAACTCTGAATCACTGGATATAGCCACAGCATATACAACACTAGTGTGACCACTCATGGTCTTACAGGTACCTGTCTTGACGTCCCATAGTCTCACCGTCTAATCATGACTTCCTGATACGATGAACTCAGAATCACTGGATATAGCCACAGCATATACATAACTAGTGTGACCACTCATGGTCTTACAGGTACCTGTCTTGACGTCCCATAGTCTCACCGTCTAATCATGACTTCCCGATACGATGAACTCTGAATCACTGGATATAGCCACAGCATATACAACACTAGTGTGACCACTCATGGTCTTACAGGTACCTGTCTTGACGTCCCATAGTCTCACCGTCTAATCATGACTTCCCGATACGATGAACTCTGAATCACTGGATATAGCCACAGCATATACAACACTAGTGTGACCACTCATGGTCTTACAGGTACCTTTCTTGACGTCCCATAGTCTCACCGTATTATCATAACTTCCCGATACGATGAACTCTGAATCACTGGATATAGCCACAGCATATACAACACTAGTGTGACCACTCATGGTCTTACAGGTACCTGTCTTGACGTCCCATAGTCTCACCGTTTTATCTGCCCTTCCCGATACGATGAACTCTGAATCACTGGATATAGCCACAGCATATACAACACTAGTGTGACCACTCATGGTCTTACAGGTACCTGTCTTGACGTCCCATAGTCTCACCGTCTAATCATGACTTCCCGATACGATGAACTCTGAATCACTGGATATAGCCACAGCATATACAACACTAGTGTGACCACTCATGGTCTTACAGGTACCTGTCTTGACGTCCCATAGTCTCACCGTCTAATCATGACTTCCCGATACGATGAACTCTGAATCACTGGATATAGCCACAGCATATACAACACTAGTGTGACCACTCATGGTCTTACAGGTACCTGTCTTGACGTCCCATAGTCTCACCGTTTTATCTGCCCTTCCCGATACGATGAACTCTGAATCACTGGATATAGCCACAGCATATACAACACTAGTGTGACCACTCATGGTCTTACAGGTACCTGTCTTGACGTCCCATAGTCTCACCGTCTAATCATGACTTCCTGATACGATGAACTCAGAATCACTGGATATAGCCACAGCATATACATAACTAGTGTGACCACTCATGGTCTTACAGGTACCTGTCTTGACGTCCCATAGTCTCACCGTCTAATCATGACTTCCCGATACGATGAACTCTGAATCACTGGATATAGCCACAGCATATACAACACTAGTGTGACCACTCATGGTCTTACAGGTACCTGTCTTGACGTCCCATAGTCTCACCGTCTAATCATGACTTCCCGATACGATGAACTCTGAATCACTGGATATAGCCACAGCATATACAACACTAGTGTGACCACTCATGGTCTTACAGGTACCTTTCTTGACGTCCCATAGTCTCACCGTCTAATCATGACTTCCCGATACGATGAACTCTGAATCACTGGATATAGCCACAGCATATACAACACTAGTGTGACCACTCATGGTCTTACAGGTACCTTTCTTGACGTCCCATAGTCTCACCGTTTTATCTGCACTTCCCGATACGATGAACTCTGAATCACTGGATATAACCACAGCATATACAACACTAGTGTGACCACTCATGGTCTTACAGGTACCTGTCTTGACGTCCCATAGTCTCACCGTCTAATCATGACTTCCCGATACGATGAACTCTGAATCACTGGATATAGCCACAGCATATACAACACTAGTGTGACCACTCATGGTCTTACAGGTACCTGTCTTGACGTCCCATAGTCTCACCGTCTAATCATGACTTCCCGATACGATGAACTCTGAATCACTGGATATAGCCACAGCATATACAACACTAGTGTGACCACTCATGGTCTTACAGGTACCTGTCTTGACGTCCCATAGTCTCACCGTCTAATCATGACTTCCCGATACGATGAACTCTGAATCACTGGATATAGCCACAGCATATACAACACTAGTGTGACCACTCATGGTCTTACAGGTACCTGTCTTGACGTCCCATAGTCTCACCGTCTAATCATGACTTCCCGATACGATGAACTCTGAATCACTGGATATAGCCACAGCATATACAACACTAGTGTGACCACTCATGGTCTTACAGGTACCTGTCTTGACGTCCCATAGTCTCACCGTCTAATCATGACTTCCCGATACGATGAACTCTGAATCACTGGATATAGCCACAGCATATACAACACTAGTGTGACCACTCATGGTCTTACAGGTACCTTTCTTGACGTCCCATAGTCTCACCGTCTAATCATGACTTCCCGATACGATGAACTCTGAATCACTGGATATAGCCACAGCATATACAACACTAGTGTGACCACTCATGGTCTTACAGGTACCTGTCTTGACGTCCCATAGTCTCACCGTCTAATCATGACTTCCCGATACGATGAACTCTGAATCACTGGATATAGCCACAGCATATACATAACTAGTGTGACCACTCATGGTCTTACAGGTACCTTTCTTGACGTCCCATAGTCTCACCGTCTAATCATGACTTCCCGATACGATGAACTCTGAATCACTGGATATAGCCACAGCATATACAACACTAGTGTGACCACTCATGGTCTTACAGGTACCTTTCTTGACGTCCCATAGTCTCACCGTCTAATCATGACTTCCCGATACGATGAACTCTGAATCACTGGATATAGCCACAGCATATACAACACTAGTGTGACCACTCATGGTCTTACAGGTACCTTTCTTGACGTCCCATAGTCTCACCGTCTAATCATGACTTCCCGATACGATGAACTCTGAATCACTGGATATAGCCACAGCATATACAACACTAGTGTGACCACTCATGGTCTTACAGGTACCTGTCTTGACGTCCCATAGTCTCACCGTCTAATCATGACTTCCCGATACGATGAACTCTGAATCACTGGATATAGCCACAGCATATACAACACTAGTGTGACCACTCATGGTCTTACAGGTACCTGTCTTGACGTCCCATAGTCTCACCGTTTTATCTGCCCTTCCCGATACGATGAACTCTGAATCACTGGATATAGCCACAGCATATACAACACTAGTGTGACCACTCATGGTCTTACAGGTACCTGTCTTGACGTCCCATAGTCTCACCGTCTAATCATGACTTCCCGATACGATGAACTCTGAATCACTGGATATAGCCACAGCATATACAACACTAGTGTGACCACTCATGGTCTTACAGGTACCTGTCTTGACGTCCCATAGTCTCACCGTCTAATCATGACTTCCCGATACGATGAACTCTGAATCACTGGATATAGCCACAGCATATACAACACTAGTGTGACCACTCATGGTCTTACAGGTACCTGTCTTGACGTCCCATAGTCTCACCGTCTAATCATGACTTCCCGATACGATGAACTCTGAATCACTGGATATAGCCACAGCATATACAACACTAGTGTGACCACTCATGGTCTTACAGGTACCTGTCTTGACGTCCCATAGTCTCACAGTCTAATCTCCACTTCCCGATACGATGAACTCTGAATCACTGGATATAGCCACAGCATATACAACACTAGTGTGACCACTCATGGTCTTACAGGTACCTTTCTTGACGTCCCATAGTCCTCACCGTCTGATCATGACTTCCCGATACGATGAACTCTGAATCACTGGATATAGCCACAGCATATACAACACTAGTGTGACCACTCATGGTCTTACAGGTACCTGTCTTGACGTCCCATAGTCTCACCGTCTAATCATGACTTCCCGATACGATGAACTCTGAATCACTGGATATAGCCACAGCATATACAACACTAGTGTGACCACTCATGGTCTTACAGGTACCTTTCTTGACGTCCCATAGTCTCACCGTCTAATCATGACTTCCCGATACGATGAACTCTGAATCACTGGATATAGCCACAGCATATACAACACTAGTGTGACCACTCATGGTCTTACAGGTACCTGTCTTGACGTCCCATAGTCTCACCGTCTAATCATGACTTCCCGATACGATGAACTCTGAATCACTGGATATAGCCACAGCATATACAACACTAGTGTGACCACTCATGGTCTTACAGGTACCTGTCTTGACGTCCCATAGTCTCACCGTCTAATCATGACTTCCCGATACGATGAACTCTGAATCACTGGATATAGCCACAGCAGATACATAACTAGTGTGACCACTCATGGTCTTACAGGTACCTTTCTTGACGTCCCATAGTCTCACCGTCTAATCATGACTTCCCGATACGATGAACTCTGAATCACTGGATATAACCACAGCATATACAACACTAGTGTGACCACTCATGGTCTTACAGGTACCTGTCTTGACGTCCCATAGTCTCACAGTCTAATCTCCACTTCCCGATACGATGAACTCTGAATCACTGGATATAGCCACAGCATATACAACACTAGTGTGACCACTCATGGTCTTACAGGTACCTTTCTTGACGTCCCATAGTCTCACCGTCTAATCATGACTTCCCGATACGATGAACTCTGAATCACTGGATATAGCCACAGCATATACATAACTAGTGTGACCACTCATGGTCTTACAGGTACCTGTCTTGACGTCCCATAGTCTCACCGTCTAATCATGACTTCCCGATACGATGAACTCTGAATCACTGGATATAGCCACAGCATATACAACACTAGTGTGACCACTCATGGTCTTACAGGTACCTTTCTTGACGTCCCATAGTCTCACCGTCTAATCATGACTTCCCGATACGATGAACTCTGAATCACTGGATATAGCCACGGCATTTACATAATGTGTGTGACCACTCATGGTCTTACAGGTACCTGTCTTGACGTCCCATAGTCTCACCGTCTAATCATGACTTCCCGATACGATGAACTCTGAATCACTGGATATAGCCACAGCATATACAACACTAGTGTGACCACTCATGGTCTTACAGGTACCTGTCTTGACGTCCCATAGTCTCACCGTCTAATCATGACTTCCCGATACGATGAACTCTGAATCACTGGATATAGCCACAGCATATACAACACTAGTGTGACCACTCATGGTCTTACAGGTACCTGTCTTGACGTCCCATAGTCTCACAGTCTAATCTCCACTTCCCGATACGATGAACTCTGAATCACTGGATATAGCCACAGCATATACAACACTAGTGTGACCACTCATGGTCTTACAGGTACCTTTCTTGACGTCCCATAGTCTCACCGTCTGATCATGACTTCCCGATACGATGAACTCTGAATCACTGGATATAGCCACAGCATATACATAACTAGTGTGACCACTCATGGTCTTACAGGTACCTTTCTTGACGTCCCATAGTCTCACCGTCTAATCATGACTTCCCGATACGATGAACTCTGAATCACTGGATATAGCCACAGCATATACAACACTAGTGTGACCACTCATGGTCTTACAGGTACCTGTCTTGACGTCCCATAGTCTCACCGTCTAATCATGACTTCCCGATACGATGAACTCTGAATCACTGGATATAGCCACAGCATATACAACACTAGTGTGACCACTCATGGTCTTACAGGTACCTGTCTTGACGTCCCATAGTCTCACCGTCTAATCTCCACTTCCCGATACGATGAACTCTGAATCACTGGATATAGCCACAGCATATACAACACTAGTGTGACCACTCATGGTCTTACAGGTACCTTTCTTGACGTCCCATAGTCTCACCGTCTAATCATGACTTCCCGATACGATGAACTCTGAATCACTGGATATAGCCACAGCATATACATAACTAGTGTGACCACTCATGGTCTTACAGGTACCTGTCTTGACGTCCCATAGTCTCACCGTCTAATCATGACTTCCCGATACGATGAACTCTGAATCACTGGATATAGCCACAGCATATACAACACTAGTGTGACCACTCATGGTCTTACAGGTACCTTTCTTGACGTCCCATAGTCTCACCGTCTAATCATGACTTCCCGATACGATGAACTCTGAATCACTGGATATAGCCACGGCATTTACATAATGTGTGTGACCACTCATGGTCTTACAGGTACCTGTCTTGACGTCCCATAGTCTCACCGTCTAATCATGACTTCCCGATACGATGAACTCTGAATCACTGGATATAGCCACAGCATATACAACACTAGTGTGACCACTCATGGTCTTACAGGTACCTGTCTTGACGTCCCATAGTCTCACCGTCTAATCATGACTTCCCGATACGATGAACTCTGAATCACTGGATATAGCCACAGCATATACAACACTAGTGTGACCACTCATGGTCTTACAGGTACCTGTCTTGACGTCCCATAGTCTCACAGTCTAATCTCCACTTCCCGATACGATGAACTCTGAATCACTGGATATAGCCACAGCATATACAACACTAGTGTGACCACTCATGGTCTTACAGGTACCTTTCTTGACGTCCCATAGTCTCACCGTCTGATCATGACTTCCCGATACGATGAACTCTGAATCACTGGATATAGCCACAGCATATACAACACTAGTGTGACCACTCATGGTCTTACAGGTACCTGTCTTGACGTCCCATAGTCTCACCGTCTAATCATGACTTCCCGATACGATGAACTCTGAATCACTGGATATAGCCACAGCATATACAACACTAGTGTGACCACTCATGGTCTTACAGGTACCTGTCTTGACGTCCCATAGTCTCACCGTCTAATCATGACTTCCCGATACGATGAACTCTGAATCACTGGATATAGCCACAGCATATACAACACTAGTGTGACCACTCATGGTCTTACAGGTACCTGTCTTGACGTCCCATAGTCTCACCGTCTAATCATGACTTCCCGATACGATGAACTCTGAATCACTGGATATAGCCACAGCATATACAACACTAGTGTGACCACTCATGGTCTTACAGGTACCTGTCTTGACGTCCCATAGTCTCACCGTCTAATCATGACTTCCCGATACGATGAACTCTGAATCACTGGATATAGCCACAGCAGATACATAACTAGTGTGACCACTCATGGTCTTACAGGTACCTTTCTTGACGTCCCATAGTCTCACCGTCTAATCATGACTTCCCGATACGATGAACTCTGAATCACTGGATATAACCACAGCATATACAACACTAGTGTGACCACTCATGGTCTTACAGGTACCTGTCTTGACGTCCCATAGTCTCACAGTCTAATCTCCACTTCCCGATACGATGAACTCTGAATCACTGGATATAGCCACAGCATATACAACACTAGTGTGACCACTCATGGTCTTACAGGTACCTTTCTTGACGTCCCATAGTCTCACCGTCTAATCATGACTTCCCGATACGATGAACTCTGAATCACTGGATATAGCCACAGCATATACATAACTAGTGTGACCACTCATGGTCTTACAGGTACCTGTCTTGACGTCCCATAGTCTCACCGTCTAATCATGACTTCCCGATACGATGAACTCTGAATCACTGGATATAGCCACAGCATATACATAACTAGTGTGACCACTCATGGTCTTACAGGTACCTTTCTTGACGTCCCATAGTCTCACCGTCTAATCATGACTTCCCGATACGATGAACTCTGAATCACTGGATATAGCCACAGCATATACAACACTAGTGTGACCACTCATGGTCTTACAGGTACCTGTCTTGACGTCCCATAGTCTCACAGTCTAATCTCCACTTCCCGATACGATGAACTCTGAATCACTGGATATAGCCACAGCATATACAACACTAGTGTGACCACTCATGGTCTTACAGGTACCTTTCTTGACGTCCCATAGTCTCACCGTCTGATCATGACTTCCCGATACGATGAACTCTGAATCACTGGATATAGCCACAGCATATACAACACTAGTGTGACCACTCATGGTCTTACAGGTACCTGTCTTGACGTCCCATAGTCTCACCGTCTGATCATGACTTCCCGATACGATGAACTCTGAATCACTGGATATAGCCACAGCATATACAACACTAGTGTGACCACTCATGGTCTTACAGGTACCTTTCTTGACGTCCCATAGTCTCACCGTCTGATCATGACTTCCCGATACGATGAACTCTGAATCACTGGATATAGCCACAGCATATACATAACTAGTGTGACCACTCATGGTCTTACAGGTACCTTTCTTGACGTCCCATAGTCTCACCGTCTAATCATGACTTCCCGATACGATGAACTCTGAATCACTGGATATAGCCACAGCATATACAACACTAGTGTGACCACTCATGGTCTTACAGGTACCTGTCTTGACGTCCCATAGTCTCACCGTCTAATCATGACTTCCCGATACGATGAACTCTGAATCACTGGATATAGCCACAGCATATACAACACTAGTGTGACCACTCATGGTCTTACAGGTACCTGTCTTGACGTCCCATAGTCTCACCGTCTAATCATGACTTCCCGATACGATGAACTCTGAATCACTGGATATAGCCACAGCATATACAACACTAGTGTGACCACTCATGGTCTTACAGGTACCTGTCTTGACGTCCCATAGTCTCACCGTCTAATCATGACTTCCCGATACGATGAACTCTGAATCACTGGATATAGCCACAGCAGATACATAACTAGTGTGACCACTCATGGTCTTACAGGTACCTTTCTTGACGTCCCATAGTCTCACCGTCTAATCATGACTTCCCGATACGATGAACTCTGAATCACTGGATATAACCACAGCATATACAACACTAGTGTGACCACTCATGGTCTTACAGGTACCTGTCTTGACGTCCCATAGTCTCACAGTCTAATCTCCACTTCCCGATACGATGAACTCTGAATCACTGGATATAGCCACAGCATATACAACACTAGTGTGACCACTCATGGTCTTACAGGTACCTTTCTTGACGTCCCATAGTCTCACCGTCTAATCATGACTTCCCGATACGATGAACTCTGAATCACTGGATATAGCCACAGCATATACATAACTAGTGTGACCACTCATGGTCTTACAGGTACCTGTCTTGACGTCCCATAGTCTCACCGTCTAATCATGACTTCCCGATACGATGAACTCTGAATCACTGGATATAGCCACAGCATATACATAACTAGTGTGACCACTCATGGTCTTACAGGTACCTTTCTTGACGTCCCATAGTCTCACCGTCTAATCATGACTTCCCGATACGATGAACTCTGAATCACTGGATATAGCCACAGCATATACAACACTAGTGTGACCACTCATGGTCTTACAGGTACCTGTCTTGACGTCCCATAGTCTCACAGTCTAATCTCCACTTCCCGATACGATGAACTCTGAATCACTGGATATAGCCACAGCATATACAACACTAGTGTGACCACTCATGGTCTTACAGGTACCTTTCTTGACGTCCCATAGTCTCACCGTCTGATCATGACTTCCCGATACGATGAACTCTGAATCACTGGATATAGCCACAGCATATACATAACTAGTGTGACCACTCATGGTCTTACAGGTACCTGTCTTGACGTCCCATAGTCTCACCGTCTAATCATGACTTCCCGATACGATGAACTCTGAATCACTGGATATAGCCACAGCATATACAACACTAGTGTGACCACTCATGGTCTTACAGGTACCTGTCTTGACGTCCCATAGTCTCACAGTCTAATCTCCACTTCCCGATACGATGAACTCTGAATCACTGGATATAGCCACAGCATATACAACACTAGTGTGACCACTCATGGTCTTACAGGTACCTTTCTTGACGTCCCATAGTCTCACCGTCTGATCATGACTTCCCGATACGATGAACTCTGAATCACTGGATATAGCCACAGCATATACATAACTAGTGTGACCACTCATGGTCTTACAGGTACCTTTCTTGACGTCCCATAGTCTCACCGTCTAATCTCCACTTCCCGATACGATGAACTCTGAATCACTGGATATAGCCACAGCATATACAACACTAGTGTGACCACTCATGGTCTTACAGGTACCTGTCTTGACGTCCCATAGTCTCACCGTCTAATCATGACTTCCCGATACGATGAACTCTGAATCACTGGATATAGCCACAGCATATACAACACTAGTGTGACCACTCATGGTCTTACAGGTACCTGTCTTGACGTCCCATAGTCTCACCGTCTAATCATGACTTCCCGATACGATGAACTCTGAATCACTGGATATAGCCACAGCATATACATAACTAGTGTGACCACTCATGGTCTTACAGGTACCTGTCTTGACGTCCCATAGTCTCACCGTCTAATCATGACTTCCCGATACGATGAACTCTGAATCACTGGATATAGCCACAGCATATACAACACTAGTGTGACCACTCATGGTCTTACAGGTACCTTTCTTGACGTCCCATAGTCTCACCGTCTAATCATGACTTCCCGATACGATGAACTCTGAATCACTGGATATAGCCACAGCATATACATAACTAGTGGTGACCACTCATGGTCTTACAGGTACCTGTCTTGACGTCCCATAGTCTCACCGTCTAATCATGACTTCCCGATACGATGAACTCTGAATCACTGGATATAGCCACAGCATATACAACACTAGTGTGGACCACTCATGGTCTTACAGGTACCTTTCTTGACGTCCCATAGTCTCACCGTCTAATCATGACTTCCCGATACGATGAACTCTGAATCACTGGATATAGCCACAGCATATACAACACTAGTGTGACCACTCATGGTCTTACAGGTACCTGTCTTGACGTCCCATAGTCTCACCGTCTAATCATGACTTCCCGATACGATGAACTCTGAATCACTGGATATAGCCACAGCATATACATAACTAGTGTGACCACTCATGGTCTTACAGGTACCTTTCTTGACGTCCCATAGTCTCACCGTCTAATCATGACTTCCCGATACGATGAACTCTGAATCACTGGATATAGCCACAGCATATACAACACTAGTGTGACCACTCATGGTCTTACAGGTACCTGTCTTGACGTCCCATAGTCTCACCGTCTAATCATGACTTCCCGATACGATGAACTCTGAATCACTGGATATAGCCACAGCATATACAACACTAGTGTGACCACTCATGGTCTTACAGGTACCTGTCTTGACGTCCCATAGTCTCACCGTCTAATCATGACTTCCCGATACGATGAACTCTGAATCACTGGATATAGCCACAGCATATACAACACTAGTGTGACCACTCATGGTCTTACAGGTACCTTTCTTGACGTCCCATAGTCTCACAGTCTAATCTCCACTTCCCGATACGATGAACTCTGAATCACTGGATATAGCCACAGCATATACAACACTAGTGTGACCACTCATGGTCTTACAGGTACCTGTCTTGACGTCCCATAGTCTCACAGTCCTAATCATGACTTCCCGATACGATGAACTCTGAATCACTGGATATATCCACAGCATATACAACACTAGTGTGACCACTCATGGTCTTACAGGTACCTGTCTTGACGTCCCATAGTCTCACCGTTTTATCTGCCCTTCCCGATACGATGAACTCTGAATCACTGGATATAGCCACAGCATATACAACACTAGTGTGACCACTCATGGTCTTACAGGTACCTGTCTTGACGTCCCATAGTCTCACCGTCTAATCATGACTTCCCGATACGATGAACTCTGAATCACTGGATATAGCCACAGCAGATACATAACTAGTGTGACCACTCATGGTCTTACAGGTACCTTTCTTGACGTCCCATAGTCTCACCGTCTAATCATGACTTCCCGATACGATGAACTCTGAATCACTGGATATAGCCACAGCATATACATAACTAGTGTGACCACTCATGGTCTTACAGGTACCTTTCTTGACGTCCCATAGTCTCACCGTCTAATCATGACTTCCCGATACGATGAACTCTGAATCACTGGATATAGCCACAGCATATACATAACTAGTGTGACCACTCATGGTCTTACAGGTACCTTTCTTGACGTCCCATAGTCTCACCGTCTAATCATGACTTCCCGATACGATGAACTCTGAATCACTGGATATAGCCACGGCATTTACATAATGTGTGTGACCACTCATGGTCTTACAGGTACCTGTCTTGACGTCCCATAGTCTCACCGTCTAATCATGACTTCCCGATACGATGAACTCTGAATCACTGGATTATAGCCACAGCATATACAACACTAGTGTGACCACTCATGGTCTTACAGGTACCTGTCTTGACGTCCCATAGTCTCACCGTCTAATCATGACTTCCCGATACGATGAACTCTGAATCACTGGATATAGCCACAGCATATACAACACTAGTGTGACCACTCATGGTCTTACAGGTACCTGTCTTGACGTCCCATAGTCTCACAGTCTAATCTCCACTTCCCGATACGATGAACTCTGAATCACTGGATATAGCCACAGCATATACAACACTAGTGTGACCACTCATGGTCTTACAGGTACCTTTCTTGACGTCCCATAGTCTCACCGTCTGATCATGACTTCCCGATACGATGAACTCTGAATCACTGGATATAGCCACAGCATATACATAACTAGTGTGACCACTCATGGTCTTACAGGTACCTTTCTTGACGTCCCATAGTCTCACCGTCTAATCATGACTTCCCGATACGATGAACTCTGAATCACTGGATATAGCCACAGCATATACAACACTAGTGTGACCACTCATGGTCTTACAGGTACCTGTCTTGACGTCCCATAGTCTCACCGTCTAATCATGACTTCCCGATACGATGAACTCTGAATCACTGGATATAGCCACAGCATATACAACACTAGTGTGACCACTCATGGTCTTACAGGTACCTGTCTTGACGTCCCATAGTCTCACCGTCTAATCATGACTTCCCGATACGATGAACTCTGAATCACTGGATATAGCCACAGCATATACAACACTAGTGTGACCACTCATGGTCTTACAGGTACCTGTCTTGACGTCCCCATAGTCTCACCGTCTAATCATGACTTCCCGATACGATGAACTCTGAATCACTGGATATAGCCACAGCAGATACATAACTAGTGTGACCACTCATGGTCTTACAGGTACCTTTCTTGACGTCCCATAGTCTCACCGTCTAATCATGACTTCCCGATACGATGAACTCTGAATCACTGGATATAACCACAGCATATACAACACTAGTGTGACCACTCATGGTCTTACAGGTACCTGTCTTGACGTCCCATAGTCTCACAGTCTAATCTCCACTTCCCGATACGATGAACTCTGAATCACTGGATATAGCCACAGCATATACAACACTAGTGTGACCACTCATGGTCTTACAGGTACCTTTCTTGACGTCCCATAGTCTCACCGTCTAATCATGACTTCCCGATACGATGAACTCTGAATCACTGGATATAGCCACAGCATATACATAACTAGTGTGACCACTCATGGTCTTACAGGTACCTGTCTTGACGTCCCATAGTCTCACCGTCTAATCATGACTTCCCCGATACGATGAACTCTGAATCACTGGATATAGCCACAGCATATACATAACTAGTGTGACCACTCATGGTCTTACAGGTACCTTTCTTGACGTCCCATAGTCTCACCGTCTAATCATGACTTCCCGATACGATGAACTCTGAATCACTGGATATAGCCACAGCATATACAACACTAGTGTGACCACTCATGGTCTTACAGGTACCTGTCTTGACGTCCCATAGTCTCACAGTCTAATCTCCACTTCCCGATACGATGAACTCTGAATCACTGGATATAGCCACAGCATATACAACACTAGTGTGACCACTCATGGTCTTACAGGTACCTTTCTTGACGTCCCATAGTCTCACCGTCTGATCATGACTTCCCGATACGATGAACTCTGAATCACTGGATATAGCCACAGCATATACATAACTAGTGTGACCACTCATGGTCTTACAGGTACCTTTCTTGACGTCCCATAGTCTCACCGTCTAATCATGACTTCCGATACGATGAACTCTGAATCACTGGATATAGCCACAGCATATACAACACTAGTGTGACCACTCATGGTCTTACAGGTACCTGTCTTGACGTCCCATAGTCTCACCGTCTGATCATGACTTCCCGATACGATGAACTCTGAATCACTGGATATAGCCACAGCATATACAACACTAGTGTGACCACTCATGGTCTTACAGGTACCTTTCTTGACGTCCCATAGTCTCACCGTCTGATCATGACTTCCCGATACGATGAACTCTGAATCACTGGATATAGCCACAGCATATACATAACTAGTGTGACCACTCATGGTCTTACAGGTACCTTTCTTGACGTCCCATAGTCTCACAGTCTAATCTCCACTTCCCGATACGATGAACTCTGAATCACTGGATATAGCCACAGCATATACAACACTAGTGTGACCACTCATGGTCTTACAGGTACCTGTCTTGACGTCCCATAGTCTCACCGTCTAATCATGACTTCCCGATACGATGAACTCTGAATCACTGGATATAGCCACAGCATATACAACACTAGTGTGACCACTCATGGTCTTACAGGTACCTGTCTTGACGTCCCATAGTCTCACCGTCTAATCATGACTTCCCGATACGATGAACTCTGAATCACTGGATATAGCCACAGCATATACAACACTAGTGTGACCACTCATGGTCTTACAGGTACCTGTCTTGACGTCCCATAGTCTCACCGTCTAATCATGACTTCCCGATACGATGAACTCTGAATCACTGGATATAGCCACAGCAGATACATAACTAGTGTGACCACTCATGGTCTTACAGGTACCTTTCTTGACGTCCCATAGTCTCACCGTCTAATCATGACTTCCCGATACGATGAACTCTGAATCACTGGATATAACCACAGCATATACAACACTAGTGTGACCACTCATGGTCTTACAGGTACCTTTCTTGACGTCCCATAGTCTCACCGTCTGATCATGACTTCCCGATACGATGAACTCTGAATCACTGGATATAGCCACAGCATATACAACACTAGTGTGACCACTCATGGTCTTACAGGTACCTTTCTTGACGTCCCATAGTCTCACCGTCTAATCATGACTTCCCGATACGATGAACTCTGAATCACTGGATATAGCCACAGCATATACATAACTAGTGTGACCACTCATGGTCTTACAGGTACCTGTCTTGACGTCCCATAGTCTCACCGTCTAATCATGACTTCCCGATACGATGAACTCTGAATCACTGGATATAGCCACAGCATATACATAACTAGTGTGACCACTCATGGTCTTACAGGTACCTTTCTTGACGTCCCATAGTCTCACCGTCTAATCATGACTTCCCGATACGATGAACTCTGAATCACTGGATATAGCCACAGCATATACAACACTAGTGTGACCACTCATGGTCTTACAGGTACCTGTCTTGACGTCCCATAGTCTCACAGTCTAATCTCCACTTCCCGATACGATGAACTCTGAATCACTGGATATAGCCACAGCATATACAACACTAGTGTGACCACTCATGGTCTTACAGGTACCTTTCTTGACGTCCCATAGTCTCACCGTCTGATCATGACTTCCCGATACGATGAACTCTGAATCACTGGATATAGCCACAGCATATACATAACTAGTGTGACCACTCATGGTCTTACAGGTACCTTTCTTGACGTCCCATAGTCTCACCGTCTAATCATGACTTCCCGATACGATGAACTCTGAATCACTGGATATAGCCACAGCATATACAACACTAGTGTGACCACTCATGGTCTTACAGGTACCTGTCTTGACGTCCCATAGTCTCACCGTCTAATCATGACTTCCCGATACGATGAACTCTGAATCACTGGATATAGCCACAGCATATACAACACTAGTGTGACCACTCATGGTCTTACAGGTACCTTTCTTGACGTCCCATAGTCTCACCGTCTGATCATGACTTCCCGATACGATGAACTCTGAATCACTGGATATAGCCACAGCATATACATAACTAGTGTGACCACTCATGGTCTTACAGGTACCTTTCTTGACGTCCCATAGTCTCACCGTCTAATCATGACTTCCCGATACGATGAACTCTGAATCACTGGATATAGCCACAGCATATACAACACTAGTGTGACCACTCATGGTCTTACAGGTACCTTTCTTGACGTCCCATAGTCTCACCGTCTAATCATGACTTCCCGATACGATGAACTCTGAATCACTGGATATAGCCACAGCATATACAACACTAGTGTGACCACTCATGGTCTTACAGGTACCTGTCTTGACGTCCCATAGTCTCACCGTCTAATCATGACTTCCCGATACGATGAACTCTGAATCACTGGATATAGCCACAGCATATACATAACTAGTGTGACCACTCATGGTCTTACAGGTACCTGTCTTGACGTCCCATAGTCTCACCGTCTAATCATGACTTCCCGATACGATGAACTCTGAATCACTGGATATAGCCACAGCATATACAACACTAGTGTGACCACTCATGGTCTTACAGGTACCTTTCTTGACGTCCCATAGTCTCACCGTCTAATCATGACTTCCCGATACGATGAACTCTGAATCACTGGATATAGCCACAGCATATACATAACTAGTGTGACCACTCATGGTCTTACAGGTACCTGTCTTGACGTCCCATAGTCTCACCGTCTAATCATGACTTCCCGATACGATGAACTCTGAATCACTGGATATAGCCACAGCATATACAACACTAGTGTGACCACTCATGGTCTTACAGGTACCTTTCTTGACGTCCCATAGTCTCACCGTCTAATCATGACTTCCCGATACGATGAACTCTGAATCACTGGATATAGCCACAGCATATACAACACTAGTGTGACCACTCATGGTCTTACAGGTACCTGTCTTGACGTCCCATAGTCTCACCGTCTAATCATGACTTCCCGATACGATGAACTCTGAATCACTGGATATAGCCACAGCATATACATAACTAGTGTGACCACTCATGGTCTTACAGGTACCTTTCTTGACGTCCCATAGTCTCACCGTCTAATCATGACTTCCCGATACGATGAACTCTGAATCACTGGATATAGCCACAGCATATACAACACTAGTGTGACCACTCATGGTCTTACAGGTACCTGTCTTGACGTCCCATAGTCTCACCGTCTAATCATGACTTCCCGATACGATGAACTCTGAATCACTGGATATAGCCACAGCATATACAACACTAGTGTGACCACTCATGGTCTTACAGGTACCTGTCTTGACGTCCCATAGTCTCACCGTCTAATCATGACTTCCCGATACGATGAACTCTGAATCACTGGATATAGCCACAGCATATACAACACTAGTGTGACCACTCATGGTCTTACAGGTACCTTTCTTGACGTCCCATAGTCTCACCGTATTATCATAACTTCCCGATACGATGAACTCTGAATCACTGGATATAGCCACAGATGATACACAACTAGTGTGACCACTCATGGTCTTACAGGTACCTGTCTTGACGTCCCATAGTCTCACCGTCTAATCATGACTTCCCGATACGATGAACTCTGAATCACTGGATATAGCCACAGCATATACAACACTAGTGTGACCACTCATGGTCTTACAGGTACCTTTCTTGACGTCCCATAGTCTCACCGTCTAATCATGACTTCCCGATACGATGAACTCTGAATCACTGGATATAGCCACAGCATATACATAACTAGTGTGACCACTCATGGTCTTACAGGTACCTGTCTTGACGTCCCATAGTCTCACCGTCTAATCATGACTTCCCGATACGATGAACTCTGAATCACTGGATATAGCCACAGCATATACAACACTAGTGTGACCACTCATGGTCTTACAGGTACCTGTCTTGACGTCCCATAGTCTCACCGTCTAATCATGACTTCCCGATACGATGAACTCTGAATCACTGGATATAGCCACAGCAGATACATAACTAGTGTGACCACTCATGGTCTTACAGGTACCTTTCTTGACGTCCCATAGTCTCACCGTCTAATCATGACTTCCCGATACGATGAACTCTGAATCACTGGATATAACCACAGCATATACAACACTAGTGTGACCACTCATGGTCTTACAGGTACCTGTCTTGACGTCCCATAGTCTCACAGTCTAATCTCCACTTCCCGATACGATGAACTCTGAATCACTGGATATAGCCACAGCATATACAACACTAGTGTGACCACTCATGGTCTTACAGGTACCTTTCTTGACGTCCCATAGTCTCACCGTCTAATCATGACTTCCCGATACGATGAACTCTGAATCACTGGATATAGCCACAGCATATACATAACTAGTGTGACCACTCATGGTCTTACAGGTACCTTTCTTGACGTCCCATAGTCTCACCGTCTAATCATGACTTCCCGATACGATGAACTCTGAATCACTGGATATAGCCACAGCATATACAACACTAGTGTGACCACTCATGGTCTTACAGGTACCTGTCTTGACGTCCCATAGTCTCACCGTCTAATCATGACTTCCCGATACGATGAACTCTGAATCACTGGATATAGCCACAGCATATACAACACTAGTGTGACCACTCATGGTCTTACAGGTACCTGTCTTGACGTCCCATAGTCTCACAGTCTAATCTCCACTTCCCGATACGATGAACTCTGAATCACTGGATATAGCCACAGCATA
Organism: Loxodes magnus; assembly: GCA_946699065.1. Classification (NCBI taxonomy): domain Eukaryota; phylum Ciliophora; class Karyorelictea; order Loxodida; family Loxodidae; genus Loxodes; species Loxodes magnus. The sequence continues at coordinate 25,570 of CAMPDV010003175.1, read as the reverse complement.
TACAACACTAGTGTGACCACTCATGGTCTTACAGGTACCTTTCTTGACGTCCCATAGTCTCACCGTCTGATCATGACTTCCCGATACGATGAACTCTGAATCACTGGATATAGCCACAGCATATACAACACTAGTGTGACCACTCATGGTCTTACAGGTACCTGTCTTGACGTCCCATAGTCTCACCGTCTGATCATGACTTCCCGATACGATGAACTCTGAATCACTGGATATAGCCACAGCATATACAACACTAGTGTGACCACTCATGGTCTTACAGGTACCTTTCTTGACGTCCCATAGTCTCACCGTCTGATCATGACTTCCCGATACGATGAACTCTGAATCACTGGATATAGCCACAGCATATACAACACTAGTGTGACCACTCATGGTCTTACAGGTACCTGTCTTGACGTCCCATAGTCTCACCGTTTTATCTGCCCTTCCCGATACGATGAACTCTGAATCACTGGATATAGCCACAGCATATACATAACTAGTGTGACCACTCATGGTCTTACAGGTACCTTTCTTGACGTCCCATAGTCTCACAGTCTAATCTCCACTTCCCGATACGATGAACTCTGAATCACTGGATATAGCCACAGCATATACAACACTAGTGTGACCACTCATGGTCTTACAGGTACCTGTCTTGACGTCCCATAGTCTCACCGTCTAATCATGACTTCCCGATACGATGAACTCTGAATCACTGGATATAGCCACAGCATATACAACACTAGTGTGACCACTCATGGTCTTACAGGTACCTGTCTTGACGTCCCATAGTCTCACAGTCTAATCTCCACTTCCCGATACGATGAACTCTGAATCACTGGATATAGCCACAGCATATACAACACTAGTGTGACCACTCATGGTCTTACAGGTACCTGTCTTGACGTCCCATAGTCTCACCGTCTAATCATGACTTCCCGATACGATGAACTCTGAATCACTGGATATAGCCACAGCAGATACATAACTAGTGTGACCACTCATGGTCTTACAGGTACCTTTCTTGACGTCCCATAGTCTCACCGTCTAATCATGACTTCCCGATACGATGAACTCTGAATCACTGGATATAGCCACAGCATATACAACACTAGTGTGACCACTCATGGTCTTACAGGTACCTTTCTTGACGTCCCATAGTCTCACCGTCTAATCATGACTTCCCGATACGATGAACTCTGAATCACTGGATATAGCCACAGCATATACAACACTAGTGTGACCACTCATGGTCTTACAGGTACCTGTCTTGACGTCCCATAGTCTCACCGTCTAATCATGACTTCCCGATACGATGAACTCTGAATCACTGGATATAGCCACAGCATATACAACACTAGTGTGACCACTCATGGTCTTACAGGTACCTGTCTTGACGTCCCATAGTCTCACCGTCTAATCATGACTTCCCGATACGATGAACTCTGAATCACTGGATATAGCCACAGCATATACATAACTAGTGTGACCACTCATGGTCTTACAGGTACCTGTCTTGACGTCCCATAGTCTCACCGTCTAATCATGACTTCCCGATACGATGAACTCTGAATCACTGGATATAGCCACAGCATATACAACACTAGTGTGACCACTCATGGTCTTACAGGTACCTTTCTTGACGTCCCATAGTCTCACCGTCTAATCATGACTTCCCGATACGATGAACTCTGAATCACTGGATATAGCCACAGCATATACATAACTAGTGTGACCACTCATGGTCTTACAGGTACCTGTCTTGACGTCCCATAGTCTCACCGTCTAATCATGACTTCCCGATACGATGAACTCTGAATCACTGGATATAGCCACAGCATATACATAACTAGTGTGACCACTCATGGTCTTACAGGTACCTGTCTTGACGTCCCATAGTCTCACCGTCTAATCATGACTTCCCGATACGATGAACTCTGAATCACTGGATATAGCCACAGCATATACAACACTAGTGTGACCACTCATGGTCTTACAGGTACCTTTCTTGACGTCCCATAGTCTCACCGTCTAATCATGACTTCCCGATACGATGAACTCTGAATCACTGGATATAGCCACAGCATATACAACACTAGTGTGACCACTCATGGTCTTACAGGTACCTGTCTTGACGTCCCATAGTCTCACCGTCTAATCATGACTTCCCGATACGATGAACTCTGAATCACTGGATATAGCCACAGCATATACATAACTAGTGTGACCACTCATGGTCTTACAGGTACCTTTCTTGACGTCCCATAGTCTCACCGTCTAATCATGACTTCCCGATACGATGAACTCTGAATCACTGGATATAGCCACAGCATATACAACACTAGTGTGACCACTCATGGTCTTACAGGTACCTGTCTTGACGTCCCATAGTCTCACCGTCTAATCATGACTTCCCGATACGATGAACTCTGAATCACTGGATATAGCCACAGCATATACAACACTAGTGTGACCACTCATGGTCTTACAGGTACCTGTCTTGACGTCCCATAGTCTCACCGTCTAATCATGACTTCCCGATACGATGAACTCTGAATCACTGGATATAGCCACAGCATATACAACACTAGTGTGACCACTCATGGTCTTACAGGTACCTTTCTTGACGTCCCATAGTCTCACCGTATTATCATAACTTCCCGATACGATGAACTCTGAATCACTGGATATAGCCACAGATGATACACAACTAGTGTGACCACTCATGGTCTTACAGGTACCTGTCTTGACGTCCCATAGTCTCACCGTCTAATCATGACTTCCCGATACGATGAACTCTGAATCACTGGATATAGCCACAGCATATACAACACTAGTGTGACCACTCATGGTCTTACAGGTACCTTTCTTGACGTCCCATAGTCTCACCGTCTAATCATGACTTCCCGATACGATGAACTCTGAATCACTGGATATAGCCACAGCATATACATAACTAGTGTGACCACTCATGGTCTTACAGGTACCTGTCTTGACGTCCCATAGTCTCACCGTCTAATCATGACTTCCCGATACGATGAACTCTGAATCACTGGATATAGCCACAGCATATACAACACTAGTGTGACCACTCATGGTCTTACAGGTACCTGTCTTGACGTCCCATAGTCTCACCGTCTAATCATGACTTCCCGATACGATGAACTCTGAATCACTGGATATAGCCACAGCATATACAACACTAGTGTGACCACTCATGGTCTTACAGGTACCTTTCTTGACGTCCCATAGTCTCACCGTATTATCATAACTTCCCGATACGATGAACTCTGAATCACTGGATATAGCCACAGCAGATACATAACTAGTGTGACCACTCATGGTCTTACAGGTACCTTTCTTGACGTCCCATAGTCTCACCGTTTTATCTGCCCTTCCCGATACGATGAACTCTGAATCACTGGATATAACCACAGCATATACAACACTAGTGTGACCACTCATGGTCTTACAGGTACCTGTCTTGACGTCCCATAGTCTCACAGTCTAATCTCCACTTCCCGATACGATGAACTCTGAATCACTGGATATAGCCACAGCATATACAACACTAGTGTGACCACTCATGGTCTTACAGGTACCTTTCTTGACGTCCCATAGTCTCACCGTCTAATCATGACTTCCCGATACGATGAACTCTGAATCACTGGATATAGCCACAGCATATACATAACTAGTGTGACCACTCATGGTCTTACAGGTACCTGTCTTGACGTCCCATAGTCTCACCGTCTAATCATGACTTCCCGATACGATGAACTCTGAATCACTGGATATAGCCACAGGATATACAACACTAGTGTGACCACTCATGGTCTTACAGGTACCTTTCTTGACGTCCCATAGTCTCACCGTCTAATCATGACTTCCCGATACGATGAACTCTGAATCACTGGATATAGCCACAGCATATACAACACTAGTGTGACCACTCATGGTCTTACAGGTACCTGTCTTGACGTCCCATAGTCTCACCGTCTAATCATGACTTCCCGATACGATGAACTCTGAATCACTGGATATAGCCACAGCATATACAACACTAGTGTGACCACTCATGGTCTTACAGGTACCTGTCTTGACGTCCCATAGTCTCACCGTCTAATCATGACTTCCCGATACGATGAACTCAGAATCACTGGATATAGCCACAGCATATACAACACTAGTGTGACCACTCATGGTCTTACAGGTACCTGTCTTGACGTCCCATAGTCTCACCGTCTAATCATGACTTCCCGATACGATGAACTCTGAATCACTGGATATAGCCACAGCATATACAACACTAGTGTGACCACTCATGGTCTTACAGGTACCTTTCTTGACGTCCCATAGTCTCACCGTCTAATCATGACTTCCCGATACGATGAACTCTGAATCACTGGATATAGCCACAGCATATACAACACTAGTGTGACCACTCATGGTCTTACAGGTACCTGTCTTGACGTCCCATAGTCTCACCGTCTAATCATGACTTCCCGATACGATGAACTCTGAATCACTGGATATAGCCTCGGCATTTACATAATGTGTGTGACCACTCATGGTCTTACAGGTACCTGTCTTGACGTCCCATAGTCTCACCGTCTAATCATGACTTCCCGATACGATGAACTCTGAATCACTGGATATAGCCACAGCATATACAACACTAGTGTGACCACTCATGGTCTTACAGGTACCTTTCTTGACGTCCCATAGTCTCACCGTCTAATCATGACTTCCCGATACGATGAACTCTGAATCACTGGATATAGCCACAGCATATACATAACTAGTGTGACCACTCATGGTCTTACAGGTACCTGTCTTGACGTCCCATAGTCTCACCGTCTAATCATGACTTCCCGATACGATGAACTCTGAATCACTGGATATAGCCACAGCATATACATAACTAGTGTGACCACTCATGGTCTTACAGGTACCTTTCTTGACGTCCCATAGTCTCACCGTCTAATCATGACTTCCCGATACGATGAACTCTGAATCACTGGATATAGCCACAGCATATACAACACTAGTGTGACCACTCATGGTCTTACAGGTACCTTTCTTGACGTCCCATAGTCTCACCGTCTAATCATGACTTCCCGATACGATGAACTCTGAATCACTGGATATAACCACAGCATATACAACACTAGTGTGACCACTCATGGTCTTACAGGTACCTGTCTTGACGTCCCATAGTCTCACCGTTTTATCTGCCCTTCCCGATACGATGAACTCTGAATCACTGGATATAGCCACAGCATATACAACACTAGTGTGACCACTCATGGTCTTACAGGTACCTGTCTTGACGTCCCATAGTCTCACCGTCTAATCATGACTTCCCGATACGATGAACTCTGAATCACTGGATATAGCCACAGCATATACAACACTAGTGTGACCACTCATGGTCTTACAGGTACCTTTCTTGACGTCCCATAGTCTCACCGTCTAATCATGACTTCCCGATACGATGAACTCTGAATCACTGGATATAGCCACAGCATATACAACACTAGTGTGACCACTCATGGTCTTACAGGTACCTGTCTTGACGTCCCATAGTCTCACCGTCTAATCATGACTTCCCGATACGATGAACTCTGAATCACTGGATATAGCCACAGCATATACAACACTAGTGTGACCACTCATGGTCTTACAGGTACCTGTCTTGACGTCCCATAGTCTCACCGTCTAATCATGACTTCCCGATACGATGAACTCTGAATCACTGGATATAGCCACGGCATTTACATAATGTGTGTGACCACTCATGGTCTTACAGGTACCTTTCTTGACGTCCCATAGTCTCACAGTCTAATCATGACTTCCCGATACGATGAACTCTGAATCACTGGATATAGCCACAGCATATACAACACTAGTGTGACCACTCATGGTCTTACAGGTACCTTTCTTGACGTCCCATAGTCTCACCGTCTAATCATGACTTCCCGATACGATGAACTCTGAATCACTGGATATAACCACAGCATATACAACACTAGTGTGACCACTCATGGTCTTACAGGTACCTGTCTTGACGTCCCATAGTCTCACCGTTTTATCTGCCCTTCCCGATACGATGAACTCTGAATCACTGGATATAGCCACAGCATATACAACACTAGTGTGACCACTCATGGTCTTACAGGTACCTGTCTTGACGTCCCATAGTCTCACCGTCTAATCATGACTTCCCGATACGATGAACTCTGAATCACTGGATATAACCACAGCATATACAACACTAGTGTGACCACTCATGGTCTTACAGGTACCTTTCTTGACGTCCCATAGTCTCACAGTCTAATCTCCACTTCCCGATACGATGAACTCTGAATCACTGGATATAGCCACAGCATATACAACACTAGTGTGACCACTCATGGTCTTACAGGTACCTGTCTTGACGTCCCATAGTCTCACCGTCTAATCATGACTTCCCGATACGATGAACTCTGAATCACTGGATATAGCCACAGCATATACAACACTAGTGTGACCACTCATGGTCTTACAGGTACCTGTCTTGACGTCCCATAGTCTCACCGTCTAATCATGACTTCCCGATACGATGAACTCTGAATCACTGGATATAGCCACAGCATATACAACACTAGTGTGACCACTCATGGTCTTACAGGTACCTGTCTTGACGTCCCATAGTCTCACCGTTTTATCTGCCCTTCCCGATACGATGAACTCTGAATCACTGGATATAGCCACAGCATATACAACACTAGTGTGACCACTCATGGTCTTACAGGTACCTGTCTTGACGTCCCATAGTCTCACCGTCTAATCATGACTTCCCGATACGATGAACTCAGAATCACTGGATATAGCCACAGCATATACAACACTAGTGTGACCACTCATGGTCTTACAGGTACCTGTCTTGACGTCCCATAGTCTCACCGTCTAATCATGACTTCCCGATACGATGAACTCTGAATCACTGGATATAGCCACAGCATATACAACACTAGTGTGACCACTCATGGTCTTACAGGTACCTTTCTTGACGTCCCATAGTCTCACCGTATTATCATAACTTCCCGATACGATGAACTCTGAATCACTGGATATAGCCACAGATGATACACAACTAGTGTGACCACTCATGGTCTTACAGGTACCTGTCTTGACGTCCCATAGTCTCACAGTCTAATCATGACTTCCCGATACGATGAACTCTGAATCACTGGATATAGCCACAGCATATACAACACTAGTGTGACCACTCATGGTCTTACAGGTACCTGTCTTGACGTCCCATAGTCTCACCGTTTTATCTGCCCTTCCCGATACGATGAACTCTGAATCACTGGATATAGCCACAGCATATACATAACTAGTGTGACCACTCATGGTCTTACAGGTACCTGTCTTGACGTCCCATAGTCTCACCGTCTAATCATGACTTCCCGATACGATGAACTCTGAATCACTGGATATAGCCACAGCATATACATAACTAGTGTGACCACTCATGGTCTTACAGGTACCTGTCTTGACGTCCCATAGTCTCACCGTCTAATCATGACTTCCCGATACGATGAACTCTGAATCACTGGATATAGCCACAGCATATACATAACTAGTGTGACCACTCATGGTCTTACAGGTACCTGTCTTGACGTCCCATAGTCTCACCGTCTAATCATGACTTCCCGATACGATGAACTCTGAATCACTGGATATAGCCACAGCATATACAACACTAGTGTGACCACTCATGGTCTTACAGGTACCTTTCTTGACGTCCCATAGTCTCACCGTCTAATCATGACTTCCCGATACGATGAACTCTGAATCACTGGATATAGCCACAGCATATACAACACTAGTGTGACCACTCATGGTCTTACAGGTACCTTTCTTGACGTCCCATAGTCTCACCGTCTAATCATGACTTCCCGATACGATGAACTCTGAATCACTGGATATAACCACAGCATATACAACACTAGTGTGACCACTCATGGTCTTACAGGTACCTGTCTTGACGTCCCATAGTCTCACCGTCTAATCATGACTTCCCGATACGATGAACTCTGAATCACTGGATATAGCCACAGCATATACAACACTAGTGTGACCACTCATGGTCTTACAGGTACCTGTCTTGACGTCCCATAGTCTCACCGTTTTATCTGCCCTTCCCGATACGATGAACTCTGAATCACTGGATATAGCCACAGCATATACATAACTAGTGTGACCACTCATGGTCTTACAGGTACCTTTCTTGACGTCCCATAGTCTCACCGTCTAATCATGACTTCCCGATACGATGAACTCTGAATCACTGGATATAGCCACAGCATATACAACACTAGTGTGACCACTCATGGTCTTACAGGTACCTGTCTTGACGTCCCATAGTCTCACCGTTTTATCTGCCCTTCCCGATACGATGAACTCTGAATCACTGGATATAGCCACAGCATATACAACACTAGTGTGACCACTCATGGTCTTACAGGTACCTTTCTTGACGTCCCATAGTCTCACCGTCTAATCATGACTTCCCGATACGATGAACTCTGAATCACTGGATATAGCCACAGCATATACAACACTAGTGTGACCACTCATGGTCTTACAGGTACCTTTCTTGACGTCCCATAGTCTCACCGTCTAATCATGACTTCCCGATACGATGAACTCTGAATCACTGGATATAGCCACAGCATATACAACACTAGTGTGACCACTCATGGTCTTACAGGTACCTGTCTTGACGTCCCATAGTCTCACCGTCTAATCATGACTTCCCGATACGATGAACTCTGAATCACTGGATATAGCCACAGCATATACATAACTAGTGTGACCACTCATGGTCTTACAGGTACCTGTCTTGACGTCCCATAGTCTCACCGTCTAATCATGACTTCCCGATACGATGAACTCTGAATCACTGGATATAGCCACGGCATTTACATAATGTGTGTGACCACTCATGGTCTTACAGGTACCTGTCTTGACGTCCCATAGTCTCACCGTCTAATCATGACTTCCCGATACGATGAACTCTGAATCACTGGATATAGCCACAGCATATACAACACTAGTGTGACCACTCATGGTCTTACAGGTACCTGTCTTGACGTCCCATAGTCTCACCGTCTAATCATGACTTCCCGATACGATGAACTCTGAATCACTGGATATAGCCACAGCATATACAACACTAGTGTGACCACTCATGGTCTTACAGGTACCTGTCTTGACGTCCCATAGTCTCACCGTCTAATCATGACTTCCCGATACGATGAACTCTGAATCACTGGATATAGCCACAGCATATACAACACTAGTGTGACCACTCATGGTCTTACAGGTACCTGTCTTGACGTCCCATAGTCTCACCGTCTAATCATGACTTCCCGATACGATGAACTCTGAATCACTGGATATAGCCACAGCATATACAACACTAGTGTGACCACTCATGGTCTTACAGGTACCTGTCTTGACGTCCCATAGTCTCACCGTCTAATCATGACTTCCCGATACGATGAACTCTGAATCACTGGATATAGCCACAGCATATACAACACTAGTGTGACCACTCATGGTCTTACAGGTACCTGTCTTGACGTCCCATAGTCTCACCGTCTAATCATGACTTCCCGATACGATGAACTCTGAATCACTGGATATAGCCACAGCATATACAACACTAGTGTGACCACTCATGGTCTTACAGGTACCTGTCTTGACGTCCCATAGTCTCACCGTCTAATCATGACTTCCCGATACGATGAACTCTGAATCACTGGATATAGCCACAGCATATACAACACTAGTGTGACCACTCATGGTCTTACAGGTACCTGTCTTGACGTCCCATAGTCTCACCGTCTAATCATGACTTCCCGATACGATGAACTCTGAATCACTGGATATAGCCACAGCATATACAACACTAGTGTGACCACTCATGGTCTTACAGGTACCTTTCTTGACGTCCCATAGTCTCACCGTCTAATCATGACTTCCCGATACGATGAACTCTGAATCACTGGATATAGCCACAGCATATACAACACTAGTGTGACCACTCATGGTCTTACAGGTACCTGTCTTGACGTCCCATAGTCTCACCGTTTTATCTGCCCTTCCCGATACGATGAACTCTGAATCACTGGATATAGCCACAGCATATACAACACTAGTGTGACCACTCATGGTCTTACAGGTACCTGTCTTGACGTCCCATAGTCTCACCGTCTAATCATGACTTCCCGATACGATGAACTCTGAATCACTGGATATAGCCACAGCATATACAACACTAGTGTGACCACTCATGGTCTTACAGGTACCTGTCTTGACGTCCCATAGTCTCACCGTTTTATCTGCCCTTCCCGATACGATGAACTCTGAATCACTGGATATAGCCACAGCATATACAACACTAGTGTGACCACTCATGGTCTTACAGGTACCTGTCTTGACGTCCCATAGTCTCACCGTCTAATCATGACTTCCCGATACGATGAACTCTGAATCACTGGATATAGCCACAGCATATACAACACTAGTGTGACCACTCATGGTCTTACAGGTACCTTTCTTGACGTCCCATAGTCTCACCGTATTATCATAACTTCCCGATACGATGAACTCTGAATCACTGGATATAGCCACAGATGATACACAACTAGTGTGACCACTCATGGTCTTACAGGTACCTGTCTTGACGTCCCATAGTCTCACAGTCTAATCATGACTTCCCGATACGATGAACTCTGAATCACTGGATATAGCCACAGCATATACAACACTAGTGTGACCACTCATGGTCTTACAGGTACCTGTCTTGACGTCCCATAGTCTCACCGTTTTATCTGCCCTTCCCGATACGATGAACTCTGAATCACTGGATATAGCCACAGCATATACATAACTAGTGTGACCACTCATGGTCTTACAGGTACCTGTCTTGACGTCCCATAGTCTCACCGTCTAATCATGACTTCCCGATACGATGAACTCTGAATCACTGGATATAGCCACAGCATATACATAACTAGTGTGACCACTCATGGTCTTACAGGTACCTGTCTTGACGTCCCATAGTCTCACCGTCTAATCATGACTTCCCGATACGATGAACTCTGAATCACTGGATATAGCCACAGCATATACATAACTAGTGTGACCACTCATGGTCTTACAGGTACCTGTCTTGACGTCCCATAGTCTCACCGTCTAATCATGACTTCCCGATACGATGAACTCTGAATCACTGGATATAGCCACAGCATATACAACACTAGTGTGACCACTCATGGTCTTACAGGTACCTGTCTTGACGTCCCATAGTCTCACCGTCTAATCATGACTTCCCGATACGATGAACTCTGAATCACTGGATATAGCCACAGCATATACAACACTAGTGTGACCACTCATGGTCTTACAGGTACCTTTCTTGACGTCCCATAGTCTCACCGTCTAATCATGACTTCCCGATACGATGAACTCTGAATCACTGGATATAACCACAGCATATACAACACTAGTGTGACCACTCATGGTCTTACAGGTACCTGTCTTGACGTCCCATAGTCTCACCGTCTAATCATGACTTCCCGATACGATGAACTCTGAATCACTGGATATAGCCACAGCATATACAACACTAGTGTGACCACTCATGGTCTTACAGGTACCTGTCTTGACGTCCCATAGTCTCACCGTTTTATCTGCCCTTCCCGATACGATGAACTCTGAATCACTGGATATAGCCACAGCATATACAACACTAGTGTGACCACTCATGGTCTTACAGGTACCTTTCTTGACGTCCCATAGTCTCACCGTCTAATCATGACTTCCCGATACGATGAACTCTGAATCACTGGATATAGCCACAGCATATACAACACTAGTGTGACCACTCATGGTCTTACAGGTACCTGTCTTGACGTCCCATAGTCTCACCGTTTTATCTGCCCTTCCCGATACGATGAACTCTGAATCACTGGATATAGCCACAGCATATACAACACTAGTGTGACCACTCATGGTCTTACAGGTACCTTTCTTGACGTCCCATAGTCTCACCGTCTAATCATGACTTCCCGATACGATGAACTCTGAATCACTGGATATAGCCACAGCATATACAACACTAGTGTGACCACTCATGGTCTTACAGGTACCTTTCTTGACGTCCCATAGTCTCACCGTCTAATCATGACTTCCCGATACGATGAACTCTGAATCACTGGATATAGCCACAGCATATACAACACTAGTGTGACCACTCATGGTCTTACAGGTACCTGTCTTGACGTCCCATAGTCTCACCGTCTAATCATGACTTCCCGATACGATGAACTCTGAATCACTGGATATAGCCACAGCATATACATAACTAGTGTGACCACTCATGGTCTTACAGGTACCTGTCTTGACGTCCCATAGTCTCACCGTCTAATCATGACTTCCCGATACGATGAACTCTGAATCACTGGATATAGCCACGGCATTTACATAATGTGTGTGACCACTCATGGTCTTACAGGTACCTGTCTTGACGTCCCATAGTCTCACCGTCTAATCATGACTTCCCGATACGATGAACTCTGAATCACTGGATATAGCCACAGCATATACATAACTAGTGTGACCACTCATGGTCTTACAGGTACCTGTCTTGACGTCCCATAGTCTCACCGTCTAATCATGACTTCCCGATACGATGAACTCTGAATCACTGGATATAGCCACAGCATATACAACACTAGTGTGACCACTCATGGTCTTACAGGTACCTGTCTTGACGTCCCATAGTCTCACCGTCTAATCATGACTTCCCGATACGATGAACTCTGAATCACTGGATATAGCCACAGCATATACAACACTAGTGTGACCACTCATGGTCTTACAGGTACCTGTCTTGACGTCCCATAGTCTCACCGTCTAATCATGACTTCCCGATACGATGAACTCTGAATCACTGGATATAGCCACAGCATATACAACACTAGTGTGACCACTCATGGTCTTACAGGTACCTGTCTTGACGTCCCATAGTCTCACCGTCTAATCATGACTTCCCGATACGATGAACTCTGAATCACTGGATATAGCCACAGCATATACAACACTAGTGTGACCACTCATGGTCTTACAGGTACCTGTCTTGACGTCCCATAGTCTCACCGTCTAATCATGACTTCCCGATACGATGAACTCTGAATCACTGGATATAGCCACAGCATATACAACACTAGTGTGACCACTCATGGTCTTACAGGTACCTGTCTTGACGTCCCATAGTCTCACCGTCTAATCATGACTTCCCGATACGATGAACTCTGAATCACTGGATATAGCCACAGCATATACAACACTAGTGTGACCACTCATGGTCTTACAGGTACCTGTCTTGACGTCCCATAGTCTCACCGTCTAATCATGACTTCCCGATACGATGAACTCTGAATCACTGGATATAGCCACAGCATATACAACACTAGTGTGACCACTCATGGTCTTACAGGTACCTTTCTTGACGTCCCATAGTCTCACCGTCTAATCATGACTTCCCGATACGATGAACTCTGAATCACTGGATATAGCCACAGCATATACAACACTAGTGTGACCACTCATGGTCTTACAGGTACCTGTCTTGACGTCCCATAGTCTCACCGTTTTATCTGCCCTTCCCGATACGATGAACTCTGAATCACTGGATATAGCCACAGCATATACAACACTAGTGTGACCACTCATGGTCTTACAGGTACCTGTCTTGACGTCCCATAGTCTCACCGTCTAATCATGACTTCCCGATACGATGAACTCTGAATCACTGGATATAGCCACAGCATATACAACACTAGTGTGACCACTCATGGTCTTACAGGTACCTGTCTTGACGTCCCATAGTCTCACCGTCTAATCATGACTTCCCGATACGATGAACTCAGAATCACTGGATATAGCCACAGCATATACAACACTAGTGTGACCACTCATGGTCTTACAGGTACCTGTCTTGACGTCCCATAGTCTCACCGTCTAATCATGACTTCCCGGTACGATGAACTCAGAATCACTGGATATAGCCACAGATGATACATAACTAGTGTGACCACTCATGGTCTTACAGGTACCTGTCTTGACGTCCCATAGTCTCACCGTCTAATCATGACTTCCCGATACGATGAACTCTGAATCACTGGATATAGCCACAGCATATACAACACTAGTGTGACCACTCATGGTCTTACAGGTACCTGTCTTGACGTCCCATAGTCTCACCGTCTAATCATGACTTCCCGATACGATGAACTCTGAATCACTGGATATAGCCACAGGATATACAACACTAGTGTGACCACTCATGGTCTTACAGGTACCTTTCTTGACGTCCCATAGTCTCACCGTCTAATCATGACTTCCCGATACGATGAACTCTGAATCACTGGATATAGCCACAGCATATACAACACTAGTGTGACCACTCATGGTCTTACAGGTACCTGTCTTGACGTCCCATAGTCTCACCGTCTAATCATGACTTCCCGATACGATGAACTCTGAATCACTGGATATAGCCACAGCATATACAACACTAGTGTGACCACTCATGGTCTTACAGGTACCTTTCTTGACGTCCCATAGTCTCACCGTCTAATCATGACTTCCCGATACGATGAACTCTGAATCACTGGATATAGCCACAGCATATACAACACTAGTGTGACCACTCATGGTCTTACAGGTACCTGTCTTGACGTCCCATAGTCTCACCGTCTAATCATGACTTCCCGATACGATGAACTCTGAATCACTGGATATAGCCACAGCATATACAACACTAGTGTGACCACTCATGGTCTTACAGGTACCTGTCTTGACGTCCCATAGTCTCACCGTCTAATCATGACTTCCCGATACGATGAACTCTGAATCACTGGATATAGCCACAGCATATACATAACTAGTGTGACCACTCATGGTCTTACAGGTACCTTTCTTGACGTCCCATAGTCTCACCGTCTAATCATGACTTCCCGATACGATGAACTCTGAATCACTGGATATAGCCACAGCATATACAACACTAGTGTGACCACTCATGGTCTTACAGGTACCTGTCTTGACGTCCCATAGTCTCACCGTCTAATCATGACTTCCCGATACGATGAACTCTGAATCACTGGATATAGCCACAGCATATACAACACTAGTGTGACCACTCATGGTCTTACAGGTACCTTTCTTGACGTCCCATAGTCTCACCGTATTATCATAACTTCCCGATACGATGAACTCTGAATCACTGGATATAGCCACAGCATATACAACACTAGTGTGACCACTCATGGTCTTACAGGTACCTGTCTTGACGTCCCATAGTCTCACCGTCTAATCATGACTTCCCGATACGATGAACTCTGAATCACTGGATATAGCCACAGCATATACAACACTAGTGTGACCACTCATGGTCTTACAGGTACCTTTCTTGACGTCCCATAGTCTCACCGTCTAATCATGACTTCCCGATACGATGAACTCTGAATCACTGGATATAGCCACAGCATATACAACACTAGTGTGACCACTCATGGTCTTACAGGTACCTTTCTTGACGTCCCATAGTCTCACCGTCTAATCATGACTTCCCGATACGATGAACTCTGAATCACTGGATATAGCCACAGCATATACAACACTAGTGTGACCACTCATGGTCTTACAGGTACCTGTCTTGACGTCCCATAGTCTCACCGTCTAATCATGACTTCCCGATACGATGAACTCTGAATCACTGGATATAGCCACAGCATATACAGAACTAGTGTGACCACTCATGGTCTTACAGGTACCTGTCTTGACGTCCCATAGTCTCACCGTCTAATCATGACTTCCCGATACGATGAACTCTGAATCACTGGATATAGCCACAGCATATACAACACTAGTGTGACCACTCATGGTCTTACAGGTACCTTTCTTGACGTCCCATAGTCTCACCGTCTAATCATGACTTCCCGATACGATGAACTGTGAATCACTGGATATAGCCACAGCATATACAACACTAGTGTGACCACTCATGGTCTTACAGGTACCTTTCTTGACGTCCCATAGTCTCACCGTATAATCATGACTTCCTGATACGATGAACTCAGAATCACTGGATATAGCCACAGCATATACAACACTAGTGTGACCACTCATGGTCTTACAGGTACCTGTCTTGACGTCCCATAGTCTCACCGTCTAATCATGACTTCCCGATACGATGAACTCTGAATCACTGGATATAGCCACAGCATATACATAACTAGTGTGACCACTCATGGTCTTACAGGTACCTGTCTTGACGTCCCATAGTCTCACCGTCTTATCTGCACTTCCCGATACGATGAACTCAGAATCACTGGATATAGCCACAGCATATACAACACTAGTGTGACCACTCATGGTCTTACAGGTACCTGTCTTGACGTCCCATAGTCTCACCGTCTAATCATGACTTCCCGATACGATGAACTCTGAATCACTGGATATAGCCACAGCATATACAACACTAGTGTGACCACTCATGGTCTTACAGGTACCTTTCTTGACGTCCCATAGTCTCACCGTATTATCATAACTTCCCGATACGATGAACTCTGAATCACTGGATATAGCCACAGATGATACACAACTAGTGTGACCACTCATGGTCTTACAGGTACCTGTCTTGACGTCCCATAGTCTCACCGTCTAATCATGACTTCCCGATACGATGAACTCTGAATCACTGGATATAGCCACAGCATATACAACACTAGTGTGACCACTCATGGTCTTACAGGTACCTGTCTTGACGTCCCATAGTCTCACAGTCTAATCATGACTTCCCGATACGATGAACTCTGAATCACTGGATATAGCCACAGCATATACAACACTAGTGTGACCACTCATGGTCTTACAGGTACCTGTCTTGACGTCCCATAGTCTCACCGTTTTATCTGCCCTTCCCGATACGATGAACTCTGAATCACTGGATATAGCCACAGCATATACATAACTAGTGTGACCACTCATGGTCTTACAGGTACCTTTCTTGACGTCCCATAGTCTCACCGTCTAATCATGACTTCCCGATACGATGAACTCTGAATCACTGGATATAGCCACAGCATATACAACACTAGTGTGACCACTCATGGTCTTACAGGTACCTGTCTTGACGTCCCATAGTCTCACCGTCTAATCATGACTTCCCGATACGATGAACTCTGAATCACTGGATATAGCCACAGCATATACATAACTAGTGTGACCACTCATGGTCTTACAGGTACCTGTCTTGACGTCCCATAGTCTCACCGTCTAATCATGACTTCCCGATACGATGAACTCTGAATCACTGGATATAGCCACAGCATATACAACACTAGTGTGACCACTCATGGTCTTACAGGTACCTTTCTTGACGTCCCATAGTCTCACCGTCTAATCATGACTTCCCGATACGATGAACTCTGAATCACTGGATATAGCCACAGCATATACAACACTAGTGTGACCACTCATGGTCTTACAGGTACCTTTCTTGACGTCCCATAGTCTCACCGTCTAATCATGACTTCCCGATACGATGAACTCTGAATCACTGGATATAACCACAGCATATACAACACTAGTGTGACCACTCATGGTCTTACAGGTACCTTTCTTGACGTCCCATAGTCTCACCGTCTAATCATGACTTCCCGATACGATGAACTCTGAATCACTGGATATAGCCACAGCATATACAACACTAGTGTGACCACTCATGGTCTTACAGGTACCTGTCTTGACGTCCCATAGTCTCACCGTTTTATCTGCCCTTCCCGATACGATGAACTCTGAATCACTGGATATAGCCACAGCATATACAGAACTAGTGTGACCACTCATGGTCTTACAGGTACCTGTCTTGACGTCCCATAGTCTCACCGTCTAATCATGACTTCCCGATACGATGAACTCTGAATCACTGGATATAGCCACAGCATATACAACACTAGTGTGACCACTCATGGTCTTACAGGTACCTTTCTTGACGTCCCATAGTCTCACCGTCTAATCATGACTTCCCGATACGATGAACTCTGAATCACTGGATATAGCCACAGCATATACAACACTAGTGTGACCACTCATGGTCTTACAGGTACCTGTCTTGACGTCCCATAGTCTCACCGTCTAATCATGACTTCCCGATACGATGAATTCTGAATCACTGGATATAGCCACAGCATATACAACACTAGTGTGACCACTCATGGTCTTACAGGTACCTGTCTTGACGTCCCATAGTCTCACCGTCTAATCATGACTTCCCGATACGATGAACTCTGAATCACTGGATATAGCCACAGCATATACAACACTAGTGTGACCACTCATGGTCTTACAGGTACCTGTCTTGACGTCCCATAGTCTCACCGTCTAATCATGACTTCCCGATACGATGAACTCTGAATCACTGGATATAGCCACAGCATATACAACACTAGTGTGACCACTCATGGTCTTACAGGTACCTGTCTTGACGTCCCATAGTCTCACCGTCTAATCATGACTTCCCGATACGATGAACTCTGAATCACTGGATATAGCCACAGCATATACAACACTAGTGTGACCACTCATGGTCTTACAGGTACCTGTCTTGACGTCCCATAGTCTCACCGTCTAATCTCCACTTCCCGATACGATGAATTCTGAATCACTGGATATAGCCACAGCATATACAACACTAGTGTGACCACTCATGGTCTTACAGGTACCTGTCTTGACGTCCCATAGTCTCACCGTCTAATCATGACTTCCCGATACGATGAACTCTGAATCACTGGATATAGCCACAGCATATACAACACTAGTGTGACCACTCATGGTCTTACAGGTACCTTTCTTGACGTCCCATAGTCTCACCGTCTAATCATGACTTCCCGATACGATGAACTCTGAATCACTGGATATAGCCACGGCATTTACATAATGTGTGTGACCACTCATGGTCTTACAGGTACCTGTCTTGACGTCCCATAGTCTCACCGTCTAATCATGACTTCCCGATACGATGAACTCTGAATCACTGGATATAGCCACAGCATATACAACACTAGTGTGACCACTCATGGTCTTACAGGTACCTTTCTTGACGTCCCATAGTCTCACCGTCTAATCATGACTTCCCGATACGATGAACTCTGAATCACTGGATATAGCCACAGCATATACAACACTAGTGTGACCACTCATGGTCTTACAGGTACCTGTCTTGACGTCCCATAGTCTCACCGTCTAATCATGACTTCCCGATACGATGAACTCTGAATCACTGGATATAGCCACAGGATATACAACACTAGTGTGACCACTCATGGTCTTACAGGTACCTTTCTTGACGTCCCATAGTCTCACCGTCTAATCATGACTTCCCGATACGATGAACTCTGAATCACTGGATATAGCCACAGCATATACAACACTAGTGTGACCACTCATGGTCTTACAGGTACCTGTCTTGACGTCCCATAGTCTCACCGTCTAATCATGACTTCCCGATACGATGAACTCTGAATCACTGGATATAGCCACAGCATATACAACACTAGTGTGACCACTCATGGTCTTACAGGTACCTTTCTTGACGTCCCATAGTCTCACAGTCTAATCTCCACTTCCCGATACGATGAACTCTGAATCACTGGATATAGCCACAGCATATACAACACTAGTGTGACCACTCATGGTCTTACAGGTACCTTTCTTGACGTCCCATAGTCTCACCGTCTAATCATGACTTCCCGATACGATGAACTCTGAATCACTGGATATAGCCACAGCATATACATAACTAGTGTGACCACTCATGGTCTTACAGGTACCTTTCTTGACGTCCCATAGTCTCACCGTCTAATCATGACTTCCCGATACGATGAACTCTGAATCACTGGATATAGCCACAGCATATACAACACTAGTGTGACCACTCATGGTCTTACAGGTACCTGTCTTGACGTCCCATAGTCTCACCGTCTAATCATGACTTCCCGATACGATGAACTCTGAATCACTGGATATAGCCACAGCATATACAACACTAGTGTGACCACTCATGGTCTTACAGGTACCTTTCTTGACGTCCCATAGTCTCACCGTATTATCATAACTTCCCGATACGATGAACTCTGAATCACTGGATATAGCCACAGCATATACAACACTAGTGTGACCACTCATGGTCTTACAGGTACCTGTCTTGACGTCCCATAGTCTCACCGTCTAATCATGACTTCCCGATACGATGAACTCTGAATCACTGGATATAGCCACAGCATATACAACACTAGTGTGACCACTCATGGTCTTACAGGTACCTTTCTTGACGTCCCATAGTCTCACCGTCTAATCATGACTTCCCGATACGATGAACTCTGAATCACTGGATATAGCCACAGCATATACAACACTAGTGTGACCACTCATGGTCTTACAGGTACCTTTCTTGACGTCCCATAGTCTCACCGTCTAATCATGACTTCCCGATACGATGAACTCTGAATCACTGGATATAGCCACAGCATATACAACACTAGTGTGACCACTCATGGTCTTACAGGTACCTGTCTTGACGTCCCATAGTCTCACAGTCTAATCATGACTTCCCGATACGATGAACTCTGAATCACTGGATATAGCCACAGCATATACAACACTAGTGTGACCACTCATGGTCTTACAGGTACCTGTCTTGACGTCCCATAGTCTCACCGTTTTATCTGCCCTTCCCGATACGATGAACTCTGAATCACTGGATATAGCCACAGCATATACAACACTAGTGTGACCACTCATGGTCTTACAGGTACCTTTCTTGACGTCCCATAGTCTCACCGTCTAATCATGACTTCCCGATACGATGAACTCTGAATCACTGGATATAGCCACAGATGATACAACACTAGTGTGACCACTCATGGTCTTACAGGTTACCTGTCTTGACGTCCCATAGTCTCACCGTTTTAT
This sequence comes from Loxodes magnus, assembly GCA_946699065.1. Classification (NCBI taxonomy): domain Eukaryota; phylum Ciliophora; class Karyorelictea; order Loxodida; family Loxodidae; genus Loxodes; species Loxodes magnus. Next base: position 4,465 of record CAMPDV010003175.1, on the reverse strand, counting down.
CTGCCCTTCCCGATACGATGAACTCTGAATCACTGGATATAGCCACAGCATATACATAACTAGTGTGACCACTCATGGTCTTACAGGTACCTGTCTTGACGTCCCATAGTCTCACCGTCTAATCATGACTTCCCGATACGATGAACTCTGAATCACTGGATATAGCCACAGCATATACATAACTAGTGTGACCACTCATGGTCTTACAGGTACCTGTCTTGACGTCCCATAGTCTCACCGTCTAATCATGACTTCCCGATACGATGAACTCTGAATCACTGGATATAGCCACAGCATATACAACACTAGTGTGACCACTCATGGTCTTACAGGTACCTGTCTTGACGTCCCATAGTCTCACCGTATAATCATGACTTCCTGATACGATGAACTCAGAATCACTGCATATAGCCACAGCATATACATAACTAGTGTGACCACTCATGGTCTTACAGGTACCTGTCTTGACGTCCCATAGTCTCACCGTCTAATCATGACTTCCCGATACGATGAACTCAGAATCACTGGATATAGCCACAGCATATACAACACTAGTGTGACCACTCATGGTCTTACAGGTACCTTTCTTGACGTCCCATAGTCTCACCGTCTAATCATGACTTCCCGATACGATGAACTCTGAATCACTGGATATAGCCACAGCATATACAACACTAGTGTGACCACTCATGGTCTTACAGGTACCTGTCTTGACGTCCCATAGTCTCACCGTCTAATCATGACTTCCCGATACGATGAACTCTGAATCACTGGATATAGCCACAGCATATACAACACTAGTGTGACCACTCATGGTCTTACAGGTACCTGTCTTGACGTCCCATAGTCTCACCGTCTAATCATGACTTCCCGATACGATGAACTCTGAATCACTGGATATAGCCACAGCATATACAACACTAGTGTGACCACTCATGGTCTTACAGGTACCTGTCTTGACGTCCCATAGTCTCACAGTCTAATCTCCACTTCCCGATACGATGAACTCTGAATCACTGGATATAGCCACAGCAGATACATAACTAGTGTGACCACTCATGGTCTTACAGGTACCTTTCTTGACGTCCCATAGTCTCACCGTCTAATCATGACTTCCCGATACGATGAACTCAGAATCACTGGATATAGCCACAGATGATACAACACTAGTGTGACCACTCATGGTCTTACAGGTACCTGTCTTGACGTCCCATAGTCTCACCGTCTAATCATGACTTCCCGATACGATGAACTCTGAATCACTGGATATAACCACAGCATATACAACACTAGTGTGACCACTCATGGTCTTACAGGTACCTGTCTTGACGTCCCATAGTCTCACCGTCTAATCATGACTTCCCGATACGATGAACTCTGAATCACTGGATATAGCCACAGCATATACATAACTAGTGTGACCACTCATGGTCTTACAGGTACCTGTCTTGACGTCCCATAGTCTCACCGTTTTATCTGCCCTTCCCGATACGATGAACTCTGAATCACTGGATATAGCCACAGCATATACAACACTAGTGTGACCACTCATGGTCTTACAGGTACCTGTCTTGACGTCCCATAGTCTCACCGTCTAATCATGACTTCCCGATACGATGAACTCTGAATCACTGGATATAGCCACAGCATATACAACACTAGTGTGACCACTCATGGTCTTACAGGTACCTGTCTTGACGTCCCATAGTCTCACAGTCTAATCTCCACTTCCCGATACGATGAACTCTGAATCACTGGATATAGCCACAGCAGATACATAACTAGTGTGACCACTCATGGTCTTACAGGTACCTGTCTTGACGTCCCATAGTCTCACCGTCTAATCATGACTTCCCGATACGATGAACTCTGAATCACTGGATATAGCCACAGCATATACAACACTAGTGTGACCACTCATGGTCTTACAGGTACCTTTCTTGACGTCCCATAGTCTCACCGTCTAATCATGACTTCCCGATACGATGAACTCTGAATCACTGGATATAGCCACAGCATATACATAACTAGTGTGACCACTCATGGTCTTACAGGTACCTGTCTTGACGTCCCATAGTCTCACCGTCTAATCATGACTTCCCGATACGATGAACTCTGAATCACTGGATATAGCCACAGCATATACAACACTAGTGTGACCACTCATGGTCTTACAGGTACCTTTCTTGACGTCCCATAGTCTCACCGTCTAATCATGACTTCCCGATACGATGAACTCTGAATCACTGGATATAGCCACAGCATATACAACACTAGTGTGACCACTCATGGTCTTACAGGTACCTTTCTTGACGTCCCATAGTCTCACCGTCTAATCATGACTTCCCGATACGATGAACTCTGAATCACTGGATATAACCACAGCATATACAACACTAGTGTGACCACTCATGGTCTTACAGGTACCTGTCTTGACGTCCCATAGTCTCACCGTCTAATCATGACTTCCCGATACGATGAACTCTGAATCACTGGATATAGCCACAGCATATACAACACTAGTGTGACCACTCATGGTCTTACAGGTACCTTTCTTGACGTCCCATAGTCTCACCGTATTATCATAACTTCCCGATACGATGAACTCTGAATCACTGGATATAGCCACAGCATATACATAACTAGTGTGACCACTCATGGTCTTACAGGTACCTGTCTTGACGTCCCATAGTCTCACCGTCTAATCATGACTTCCCGATACGATGAACTCTGAATCACTGGATATAGCCACAGCATATACAACACTAGTGTGACCACTCATGGTCTTACAGGTACCTTTCTTGACGTCCCATAGTCTCACCGTCTAATCATGACTTCCCGATACGATGAACTCTGAATCACTGGATATAGCCACAGCATATACAACACTAGTGTGACCACTCATGGTCTTACAGGTACCTGTCTTGACGTCCCATAGTCTCACCGTCTAATCATGACTTCCCGATACGATGAACTCTGAATCACTGGATATAGCCACAGCATATACAACACTAGTGTGACCACTCATGGTCTTACAGGTACCTGTCTTGACGTCCCATAGTCTCACCGTCTAATCATGACTTCCCGATACGATGAACTCTGAATCACTGGATATAGCCACAGCATATACATAACTAGTGTGACCACTCATGGTCTTACAGGTACCTTTCTTGACGTCCCATAGTCTCACCGTCTAATCATGACTTCCCGATACGATGAACTCTGAATCACTGGATATAGCCACAGCATATACATAACTAGTGTGACCACTCATGGTCTTACAGGTACCTGTCTTGACGTCCCATAGTCTCACCGTCTAATCATGACTTCCCGATACGATGAACTCTGAATCACTGGATATAGCCACAGCATATACAACACTAGTGTGACCACTCATGGTCTTACAGGTACCTTTCTTGACGTCCCATAGTCTCACCGTATTATCATAACTTCCCGATACGATGAACTCTGAATCACTGGATATAGCCACAGATGATACACAACTAGTGTGACCACTCATGGTCTTACAGGTACCTGTCTTGACGTCCCATAGTCTCACCGTCTAATCATGACTTCCCGATACGATGAACTCTGAATCACTGGATATAGCCACAGCATATACAACACTAGTGTGACCACTCATGGTCTTACAGGTACCTGTCTTGACGTCCCATAGTCTCACCGTCTAATCATGACTTCCCGATACGATGAACTCTGAATCACTGGATATAGCCACAGCATATACATAACTAGTGTGACCACTCATGGTCTTACAGGTACCTGTCTTGACGTCCCATAGTCTCACCGTCTAATCATGACTTCCCGATACGATGAACTCTGAATCACTGGATATAGCCACAGCATATACATAACTAGTGTGACCACTCATGGTCTTACAGGTACCTTTCTTGACGTCCCATAGTCTCACCGTCTAATCATGACTTCCCGATACGATGAACTCTGAATCACTGGATATAGCCACAGCATATACAACACTAGTGTGACCACTCATGGTCTTACAGGTACCTTTCTTGACGTCCCATAGTCTCACCGTCTAATCATGACTTCCCGATACGATGAACTCTGAATCACTGGATATAGCCACAGCATATACATAACTAGTGTGACCACTCATGGTCTTACAGGTACCTGTCTTGACGTCCCATAGTCTCACCGTCTAATCATGACTTCCCGATACGATGAACTCTGAATCACTGGATATAGCCACAGCATATACAACACTAGTGTGACCACTCATGGTCTTACAGGTACCTTTCTTGACGTCCCATAGTCTCACCGTCTAATCATGACTTCCCGATACGATGAACTCTGAATCACTGGATATAGCCACAGCATATACAACACTAGTGTGACCACTCATGGTCTTACAGGTACCTGTCTTGACGTCCCATAGTCTCACCGTCTAATCATGACTTCCCGATACGATGAACTCTGAATCACTGGA
>CAMPDV010003174.1:0-45274 GCA_946699065.1 Loxodes magnus | reverse complement strand
AGTTATTGTTTAGAAAAGTGAAGAAGTAAAGTAAGAAAAGAAGATAGAATTTCAGTTTTAAGGAGTATGCTTTGAGAAGTAATAAGTATTTAGAAAAGTGAAGAAGTAAAGTAAGAAAAGAAGATAGAATTTCAGTTTTAAGGAGTATGCTTTGAGAAGTAATAAGTACTTAGAAAAGTGAAGAAGTGAAGTAAGAAAAGAAGATAGAATTTCAGTTTTAAGGAGTATGCTTTGAGAAGTAATAAGTATTTAGAAAAGTGAAGAAGTAAAGTAAGAAAAGAAGATAGAATTTCAGTTTTAAGGAGTATGCTTTGAGAAGTGCTAAGTACTTAGAAAAGTGAAGAAGTGAAGTAAGAAAAGAAGATAGAATTTCAGTTTTAAGGAGTATGCTTTGAGAAGTAATAAGTATTTAGAAAAGTGAAGAAGTAAAGTAAGAAAAGAAGATAGAATTTCAGTTTTAAGGAGTATGCTTTGAGAATTAAGTATTTAGAAAAGTGAAGAAGTAAAGTAAGAAAAGAAGATAGAATTTCAGTTTTAAGGAGTATGCTTTGAGAATAAAGTTATTGTTTCGAAAAGTGAAGAAGTAAAGTAAGAAAAGAAGATAGAATTTCAGTTTTAAGGAGTATGCTTTGAGAAGTAATAAGTATTTAGAAAAGTGAAGAAGTAAAGTAAGAAAAGAAGATAGAATTTCAGTTTTAAGGAGTATGCTTTGAGAAGTAATAAGTACTTAGAAAAGTGAAGAAGTAAAGTAAGAAAAGAAGATAGAATTTCAGTTTTAAGGAGTATGCTTTGAGAAGTAATAAGTACTTAGAAAAGTGAAGAAGTAAAGTAAGAAAAGAAGATAGAATTTCAGTTTTAAGGAGTATGCTTTGAGAAGTAATAAGTACTTAGAAAAGTGAAGAAGTAAAGTAAGAAAAGAAGATAGAATTTCAGTTTTAAGGAGTATGCTTTGAGAAGTGCTAATTATTTAGAAAAGTGAAAAAGTAAAGTAAGAAAAGAAGATAGAATTTCAGTTTTAAGGAGTATGCTTTGAGAATAAAGTTATTGTTTCGAAAAGTGAAGAAGTAAAGTAAGAAAAGAAGATAGAATTTCAGTTTTAAGGAGTATGCTTTGAGAATAAAGTTATTGTTTCGAAAAGTGAAGAAGTAAAGTAAGAAAAGAAGATAGAATTTCAGTTTTAAGGAGTAAGCTTTGAGAATAAAGTTATTGTTTCGAAAAGTGAAGAAGTAAAGTAAGAAAAGAAGATAGAATTTCAGTTTTAAGGAGTATGCTTTGAGAAGTAATAAGTATTTAGAAAAGTGAAGAAGTAAAGTAAGAAAAGAAGATAGAATTTCAGTTTTAAGGAGTATGCTTTGAGAAGTGCTAAGTACTTAGAAAAGTGAAGAAGTAAAGTAAGAAAAGAAGATAGAATTTCAGTTTTAAGGAGTATGCTTTGAGAATAAAGTTATTGTTTCGAAAAGTGAAGAAGTAAAGTAAGAAAAGAAGATAGAATTTCAGTTTTAAGGAGTATGCTTTGAGAAGTAATAAGTATTTAGAAAAGTGAAGAAGTAAAGTAAGAAAAGAAGATAGAATTTCAGTTTTAAGGAGTACGCTTTGAGAAGTAATAAGTATTTAGAAAAGTGAAGAAGTAAAGTAAGAAAAGAAGATAGAATTTCAGTTTTAAGGAGTATGCTTTGAGAAGTAATAAGTACTTAGAAAAGTGAAGAAGTAAAGTAAGAAAAGAAGATAGAATTTCAGTTTTAAGGAGTATGCTTTGAGAAGTGCTAATTATTTAGAAAAGTGAAAAAGTAAAGTAAGAAAAGAAGATAGAATTTCAGTTTTAAGGAGTATGCTTTGAGAATAAAGTTATTGTTTCGAAAAGTGAAGAAGTAAAGTAAGAAAAGAAGATAGAATTTCAGTTTTAAGGAGTATGCTTTGAGAAGTAATAAGTATTTAGAAAAGTGAAGAAGTAAAGTAAGAAAAGAAGATAGAATTTCAGTTTTAAGGAGTATGCTTTGAGAAGTAATAAGTACTTAGAAAAGTGAAGAAGTAAAGTAAGAAAAGAAGATAGAATTTCAGTTTTAAGGAGTATGCTTTGAGAAGTAATAAGTATTTAGAAAAGTGAAGAAGTAAAGTAAGAAAAGAAGATAGAATTTCAGTTTTAAGGAGTATGCTTTGAGAAGTGCTAAGTACTTAGAAAAGTGAAGAAGTGAAGTAAGAAAAGAAGATAGAATTTCAGTTTTAAGGAGTATGCTTTGAGAAGTAATAAGTATTTAGAAAAGTGAAGAAGTAAAGTAAGAAAAGAAGATAGAATTTCAGTTTTAAGGAGTATGCTTTGAGAATTAATTATTTAGAAAAGTGAAGAAGTAAAGTAAGAAAAGAAGATAGAATTTCAGTTTTAAGGAGTATGCTTTGAGAATAAAGTTATTGTTTCGAAAAGTGAAGAAGTAAAGTAAGAAAAGAAGATAGAATTTCAGTTTTAAGGAGTATGCTTTGAGAAGTAATAAGTATTTAGAAAAGTGAAGAAGTAAAGTAAGAAAAGAAGATAGAATTTCAGTTTTAAGGAGTATGCTTTGAGAATAAAGTTATTGTTTCGAAAAGTGAAGAAGTAAAGTAAGAAAAGAAGATAGAATTTCAGTTTTAAGGAGTACGCTTTAAGAATTAAGTATTTAGAAAAGTGAAGAAGTAAAGTAAGAAAAGAAGATAGAATTTCAGTTTTAAGGAGTATGCTTTGAGAAGTAATAAGTATTTAGAAAAGTGAAGAAGTAAAGTAAGAAAAGAAGATAGAATTTCAGTTTTAAGGAGTATGCTTTGAGAAGTGCTAAGTACTTAGAAAAGTGAAGAAGTAAAGTAAGAAAAGAAGATAGAATTTCAGTTTTAAGGAGTATGCTTTGAGAAGTAATAAGTACTTAGAAAAGTGAAGAAGTAAAGTAAGAAAAGAAGATAGAATTTCAGTTTTAAGGAGTATGCTTTGAGAAGTGCTAATTATTTAGAAAAGTGAAAAAGTAAAGTAAGAAAAGAAGATAGAATTTCAGTTTTAAGGAGTATGCTTTGAGAATAAAGTTATTGTTTCGAAAAGTGAAGAAGTAAAGTAAGAAAAGAAGATAGAATTTCAGTTTTAAGGAGTAAGCTTTGAGAATAAAGTTATTGTTTCGAAAAGTGAAGAAGTAAAGTAAGAAAAGAAGATAGAATTTCAGTTTTAAGGAGTACGCTTTAAGAATTAAGTATTTAGAAAAGTGAAAAAGTAAAGTAAGAAAAGAAGATAGAATTTCAGTTTTAAGGAGTATGCTTTGAGAATTAAGTATTTAGAAAAGTGAAGAAGTAAAGTAAGAAAAGAAGATAGAATTTCAGTTTTAAGGAGTATGCTTTGAGAATAAAGTTATTGTTTCGAAAAGTGAAGAAGTAAAGTAAGAAAAGAAGATAGAATTTCAGTTTTAATTAGTATGCTTTGAGAAGTAATAAGTATTTAGAAAAGTGAAGAAGTAAAGTAAGAAAAGAAGATAGAATTTCAGTTTTAAGGAGTATGCTTTGAGAAGTAATAAGTATTTAGAAAAGTGAAGAAGTAAAGTAAGAAAAGAAGATAGAATTTCAGTTTTAAGGAGTACGCTTTAAGAATTAAGTATTTAGAAAAGTGAAAAAGTAAAGTAAGAAAAGAAGATAGAATTTCAGTTTTAAGGAGTATGCTTTGAGAAGTAATAAGTACTTAGAAAAGTGAAGAAGTAAAGTAAGAAAAGAAGATAGAATTTCAGTTTTAAGGAGTATGCTTTGAGAAGTGCTAATTATTTAGAAAAGTGAAAAAGTAAAGTAAGAAAAGAAGATAGAATTTCAGTTTTAAGGAGTATGCTTTGAGAAGTAATAAGTATTTAGAAAAGTGAAGAAGTAAAGTAAGAAAAGAAGATAGAATTTCAGTTTTAAGGAGTATGCTTTGAGAAGTAATAAGTATTTAGAAAAGTGAAGAAGTAAAGTAAGAAAAGAAGATAGAATTTCAGTTTTAAGGAGTATGCTTTGAGAAGTGCTAAGTACTTAGAAAAGTGAAGAAGTAAAGTAAGAAAAGAAGATAGAATTTCAGTTTTAAGGAGTATGCTTTGAGAATAAAGTTATTGTTTCGAAAAGTGAAGAAGTAAAGTAAGAAAAGAAGATAGAATTTCAGTTTTAAGGAGTATGCTTTGAGAAGTAATAAGTATTTAGAAAAGTGAAGAAGTAAAGTAAGAAAAGAAGATAGAATTTCAGTTTTAAGGAGTACGCTTTAAGAATTAAGTATTTAGAAAAGTGAAGAAGTAAAGTAAGAAAAGAAGATAGAATTTCAGTTTTAAGGAGTATGCTTTGAGAAGTAATAAGTATTTAGAAAAGTGAAGAAGTAAAGTAAGAAAAGAAGATAGAATTTCAGTTTTAAGGAGTATGCTTTGAGAAGTAATAAGTATTTAGAAAAGTGAAGAAGTAAAGTAAGAAAAGAAGATAGAATTTCAGTTTTAAGGAGTATGCTTTGAGAAGTAATAAGTATTTAGAAAAGTGAAGAAGTAAAGTAAGAAAAGAAGAAAGAGTTTCAGTTTTAAGGAGTACGCTTTAAGAATTAAGTATTTAGAAAAGTGAAAAAGTAAAGTAAGAAAAGAAGATAGAATTTCAGTTTTAAGGAGTACGCTTTAAGAATTAAGTATTTAGAAAAGTGAAGAAGTAAAGTAAGAAAAGAAGATAGAATTTCAGTTTTAAGGAGTATGCTTTGAGAAGTAATAAGTATTTAGAAAAGTGAAGAAGTAAAGTAAGAAAAGAAGATAGAATTTCAGTTTTAAGGAGTACGCTTTAAGAATTAAGTATTTAGAAAAGTGAAAAAGTAAAGTAAGAAAAGAAGATAGAATTTCAGTTTTAAGGAGTATGCTTTGAGAAGTAATAAGTACTTAGAAAAGTGAAGAAGTAAAGTAAGAAAAGAAGATAGAATTTCAGTTTTAAGGAGTATGCTTTGAGAAGTGCTAATTATTTAGAAAAGTGAAAAAGTAAAGTAAGAAAAGAAGATAGAATTTCAGTTTTAAGGAGTATGCTTTGAGAAGTGCTAAGTATTTCGAAAAGTGAAGAAGTAAAGTAAGAAAAGAAGATAGAATTTCAGTTTTAAGGAGTATGCTTTGAGAATAAAGTTATTGTTTCGAAAAGTGAAGAAGTAAAGTAAGAAAAGAAGATAGAATTTCAGTTTTAAGGAGTATGCTTTGAGAAGTGCTAAGTACTTAGAAAAGTGAAGAAGTAAAGTAAGAAAAGAAGATAGAATTTCAGTTTTAAGGAGTATGCTTTGAGAAGTGCTAAGTATTTAGAAAAGTGAAGAAGTAAAGTAAGAAAAGAAGATAGAATTTCAGTTTTAAGGAGTATGCTTTGAGAAGTAATAAGTATTTAGAAAAGTGAAGAAGTAAAGTAAGAAAAGAAGATAGAATTTCAGTTTTAAGGAGTATGCTTTGAGAAGTAATAAGTACTTAGAAAAGTGAAGAAGTAAAGTAAGAAAAGAAGATAGAATTTCAGTTTTAAGGAGTATGCTTTGAGAATAAAGTTATTGTTTCGAAAAGTGAAGAAGTAAAGTAAGAAAAGAAGATAGAATTTCAGTTTTAAGGAGTATGCTTTGAGAAGTAATAAGTATTTAGAAAAGTGAAGAAGTAAAGTAAGAAAAGAAGATAGAATTTCAGTTTTAAGGAGTACGCTTTAAGAATTAAGTATTTAGAAAAGTGAAGAAGTAAAGTAAGAAAAGAAGATAGAATTTCAGTTTTAAGGAGTATGCTTTGAGAAGTAATAAGTATTTAGAAAAGTGAAGAAGTAAAGTAAGAAAAGAAGATAGAATTTCAGTTTTAAGGAGTATGCTTTGAGAAGTAATAAGTATTTAGAAAAGTGAAGAAGTAAAGTAAGAAAAGAAGATAGAATTTCAGTTTTAAGGAGTATGCTTTGAGAAGTAATAAGTATTTAGAAAAGTGAAGAAGTAAAGTAAGAAAAGAAGATAGAATTTCAGTTTTAAGGAGTATGCTTTGAGAAGTAATAAGTATTTAGAAAAGTGAAGAAGTAAAGTAAGAAAAGAAGATAGAATTTCAGTTTTAAGGAGTACGCTTTAAGAATCAAGTATTTAGAAAAGTGAAGAAGTAAAGTAAGAAAAGAAGATAGAATTTCAGATTTAAGTAGTATGCTTTGAGAAGTAAAAAGTATTTAGGAAAGTGAAGAAGTAAAGTAAGAAAAGAAGATAGAATTTCAGTTTTAAGGAGTATGCTTTGAGAAGTAATAAGTATTTAGAAAAGTGAAGAAGTAAAGTAAGAAAAGAAGATAGAATTTCAGTTTTAAGGAGTATGCTTTGAGAAGTGCTAATTATTTAGAAAAGTGAAGAAGTAAAGTAAGAAAAGAAGATAGAGTTTAAGTTTTAAGGAGTATGCTTTGAGAAGTGCTAAGTACTTAGAAAAGTGAAGAAGTAAAGTAAGAAAAGAAGATAGAATTTCAGTTTTAAGGAGTATGCTTTGAGAAGTGCTAAGTATTTAGAAAAGTGAAGAAGTAAAGTAAGAAAAGAAGATAGAATTTCAGTTTTAAGGAGTATGCTTTGAGAAGTAATAAGTATTTAGAAAAGTGAAGAAGTAAAGTAAGAAAAGAAGATAGAATTTCAGTTTTAAGGAGTATGCTTTGAGAAGTGCTAAGTACTTAGAAAAGTGAAGAAGTAAAGTAAGAAAAGAAGATAGAATTTCAGTTTTAAGGAGTATGCTTTGAGAAGTGCTAAGTATTTAGAAAAGTGAAGAAGTAAAGTAAGAAAAGAAGATAGAATTTCAGTTTTAAGGAGTATGCTTTGAGAAGTAATAAGTACTTAGAAAAGTGAAGAAGTAAAGTAAGAAAAGAAGATAGAATTTCAGTTTTAAGGAGTATGCTTTGAGAATAAAGTTATTGTTTCGAAAAGTGAAGAAGTAAAGTAAGAAAAGAAGATAGAATTTCAGTTTTAAGGAGTATGCTTTGAGAAGTGCTAAGTACTTAGAAAAGTGAAGAAGTGAAGTAAGAAAAGAAGATAGAATTTCAGTTTTAAGGAGTATGCTTTGAGAAGTGCTAAGTACTTAGAAAAGTGAAGAAGTAAAGTAAGAAAAGAAGATAGAGTTTAAGTTTTAAGGAGTATGCTTTGAGAAGTAATAAGTACTTAGAAAAGTGAAGAAGTAAAGTAAGAAAAGAAGATAGAATTTCAGTTTTAAGGAGTATGCTTTGAGAAGTAATAAGTATTTAGAAAAGTGAAGAAGTAAAGTAAGAAAAGAAGATAGAATTTCAGATTTAAGTAGTATGCTTTGAGAATAAAGTTATTGTTTCGAAAAGTGAAGAAGTAAAGTAAGAAAAGAAGATAGAATTTCAGTTTTAAGGAGTATGCTTTGAGAAGTAATAAGTATTTAGAAAAGTGAAGAAGTAAAGTAAGAAAAGAAGATAGAATTTCAGTTTTAAGGAGTATGCTTTGAGAAGTAATAAGTATTTAGAAAAGTGAAGAAGTAAAGTAAGAAAAGAAGATAGAATTTCAGTTTTAAGGAGTACGCTTTAAGAATCAAGTATTTAGAAAAGTGAAGAAGTAAAGTAAGAAAAGAAGATAGAATTTCAGTTTTAAGGAGTATGCTTTGAGAATAAAGTTATTGTTTCGAAAAGTGAAGAAGTAAAGTAAGAAAAGAAGATAGAATTTCAGTTTTAAGGAGTATGCTTTGAGAAGTAATAAGTATTTAGAAAAGTGAAGAAGTAAAGTAAGAAAAGAAGATAGAATTTCAGTTTTAAGGAGTATGCTTTGAGAAGTGCTAATTATTTAGAAAAGTGAAGAAGTAAAGTAAGAAAAGAAGATAGAGTTTAAGTTTTAAGGAGTATGCTTTGAGAAGTGCTAAGTACTTAGAAAAGTGAAGAAGTAAAGTAAGAAAAGAAGATAGAATTTCAGTTTTAAGGAGTATGCTTTGAGAAGTGCTAAGTATTTAGAAAAGTGAAGAAGTAAAGTAAGAAAAGAAGATAGAATTTCAGTTTTAAGGAGTATGCTTTGAGAAGTAATAAGTATTTAGAAAAGTGAAGAAGTAAAGTAAGAAAAGAAGATAGAATTTCAGTTTTAAGGAGTATGCTTTGAGAAGTGCTAAGTACTTAGAAAAGTGAAGAAGTAAAGTAAGAAAAGAAGATAGAATTTCAGTTTTAAGGAGTATGCTTTGAGAAGTGCTAAGTATTTAGAAAAGTGAAGAAGTAAAGTAAGAAAAGAAGATAGAATTTCAGTTTTAAGGAGTATGCTTTGAGAAGTAATAAGTACTTAGAAAAGTGAAGAAGTAAAGTAAGAAAAGAAGATAGAATTTCAGTTTTAAGGAGTATGCTTTGAGAATAAAGTTATTGTTTCGAAAAGTGAAGAAGTAAAGTAAGAAAAGAAGATAGAATTTCAGTTTTAAGGAGTATGCTTTGAGAAGTGCTAAGTACTTAGAAAAGTGAAGAAGTGAAGTAAGAAAAGAAGATAGAATTTCAGTTTTAAGGAGTATGCTTTGAGAAGTGCTAAGTACTTAGAAAAGTGAAGAAGTAAAGTAAGAAAAGAAGATAGAGTTTAAGTTTTAAGGAGTATGCTTTGAGAAGTAATAAGTACTTAGAAAAGTGAAGAAGTAAAGTAAGAAAAGAAGATAGAATTTCAGTTTTAAGGAGTATGCTTTGAGAAGTAATAAGTATTTAGAAAAGTGAAGAAGTAAAGTAAGAAAAGAAGATAGAATTTCAGATTTAAGTAGTATGCTTTGAGAATAAAGTTATTGTTTCGAAAAGTGAAGAAGTAAAGTAAGAAAAGAAGATAGAATTTCAGATTTAAGGAGTATGCTTTGAGAAGTAATAAGTATTTTGAAAAGTGAAGAAGTAAAGTAAGAAAAGAAAATAGAATTTCAGTTTTAAGGAGTACGCTTTAAGAATTAAGTATTTAGAAAAGTGAAGAAGTAAAGTAAGAAAAGAAGATAGAGTTTAAGTTTTAAGGAGTATGCTTTGAGAAGTAATAAGTACTTAGAAAAGTGAAGAAGTTAAGTAAGAAAAGAAGATAGAATTTCAGTTTTAAGGAGTATGCTTTGAGAATAAAGTTATTGTTTCGAAAAGTGAAGAAGTAAAGTAAGAAAAGAAGATAGAATTTCAGTTTTAAGGAGTATGCTTTGAGAAGTAATAAGTATTTAGAAAAGTGAAGAAGTAAAGTAAGAAAAGAAGATAGAATTTCAGTTTTAAGGAGTATGCTTTGAGAAGTCTAAGTACTTAGAAAAGTGAAGAAGTAAAGTAAGAAAAGAAGATAGAATTTCAGTTTTAAGGAGTATGCTTTGAGAAGTAATAAGTATTTAGAAAAGTGAAGAAGTAAAGTAAGAAAAGAAGATAGAATTTCAGTTTTAAGGAGTATGCTTTGAGAAGTAATAAGTATTTAGAAAAGTGAAGAAGTAAAGTAAGAAAAGAAGATAGAATTTCAGTTTTAAGGAGTATGCTTTGAGAAGTAATAAGTATTTAGAAAAGTGAAGAAATAAAGTAAGAAAAGAAGATAGAATTTCAGTTTTAAGGAGTATGCTTTGAGAAGTAATAAGTATTTAGAAAAGTGAAGAAGTAAAGTAAGAAAAGAAGATAGAATTTCAGTTTTAAGGAGTATGCTTCGAGAAGTAATAAGAATTTAGAAAAGTGAAGAAGTAAAGTAAGAAAAGAAGATAGAATTTCAGTTTTAAGGAGTATGCTTTGAGAAGTAATAAGTATTTAGAAAAGTGAAGAAGTAAAGTAAGAAAAGAAGATAGAATTTCAGTTTTAAGGAGTATGCTTTGAGAAGTGCTAAGTATTTAGAAAAGTGAAGAAGTAAAGTAAGAAAAGAAGATAGAATTTCAGTTTAAAGGAGTATGCTTTGAGAAGTAATAAGTATTTAGAAAAGTGAAGAAGTAAAGTAAGAAAAGAAGATAGAATTTCAGTTTTAAGGAGTATGCTTTGAGAAGTGCTAAGTATTTAGAAAAGTGAAGAAGTAAAGTAAGAAAAGAAGATAGAATTTCAGTTTTAAGGAGTATGCTTTGAGAAGTAATAAGTATTTAGAAAAGTGAAGAAGTAAAGTAAGAAAAGAAGATAGAATTTCAGTTTTAAGGAGTATGCTTTGAGAATAAAGTTATTGTTTCGAAAAGTGAAGAAGTAAAGTAAGAAAAGAAGATAGAATTTCAGTTTTAAGGAGTATGCTTTGAGAAGTAATAAGTATTTAGAAAAGTCAAGAAGTAAAGTAAGAAAAGAAGATAGAATTTCAGTTTTAAGGAGTATGCTTTGAGAATAAAGTTATTGTTTCGAAAAGTGAAGAAGTAAAGTAAGAAAAGAAGATAGAATTTCAGTTTTAAGGAGTACGCTTTAAGAATTAAGTATTTAGAAAAGTGAAGAAGTAAAGTAAGAAAAGAAGATAGAATTTCAGTTTTAAGGAGTATGCTTTGAGAATAAAGTTATTGTTTCGAAAAGTGAAGAAGTAAAGTAAGAAAAGAAGATAGAATTTCAGTTTTAAGGAGTATGCTTTGAGAATAAAGTTATTGTTTCGAAAAGTGAAGAAGTAAAGTAAGAAAAGAAGATAGAATTTCAGTTTTAAGGAGTATGCTTCGAGAAGTAATAAGAATTTAGAAAAGTGAAGAAGTAAAGTAAGAAAAGAAGATAGAATTTCAGTTTTAAGGAGTATGCTTTGAGAAGTGCTAAGTACTTAGAAAAGTGAAGAAGTAAAGTAAGAAAAGAAGATAGAATTTCAGTTTTAAGGAGTATGCTTTGAGTAGTAATAAGTATTTAGAAAAGTGAAATAGCAAAGTAAGAAAAGAAGATAGAATTTCAGATTTAATTAGTATGCTTTGAGAATAAAGTTATTGTTTCGAAAAGTGAAGAAGTAAAGTAAGAAAAGAAGATAGAATTTCAGTTTTAAGGAGTATGCTTTGAGAAGTAATAAGTATTTTGAAAAGTGAAGAAGTAAAGTAAGAAAAGAAGATAGAATTTCAGATTTAAGTAGTATGCTTTGAGAAGTAATAAGTATTTAGAAAAGTGAAATAGCAAAGTAAGAAAAGAAGATAGAATTTCAGTTTAAAGGAGTATGCTTTGAGAAGTAAAAAGTATTTAGAAAAGTCAAGAAGTAAAGTAAGAAAAGAAGATAGAATTTCAGTTTTAAGGAGTATGCTTTGAGAATAAAGTTATTGTTTCGAAAAGTGAAGAAGTAAAGTAAGAAAAGAAGATAGAATTTCAGTTTTAAGGAGTATGCTTTGAGAAGTAATAACTATTTTGAAAAGTGAAGAAGTAAAGTAAGAAAAGAAGATAGAATTTCAGATTTAATTAGTATGCTTTGAGAAGTAATAACTATTTTGAAAAGTGAAGAAGTAAAGTAAGAAAATAAGATAGAATTTCAGATTTGAGGAGTATGCTTTGAGAAGTAAAAAGTATTTAGAAAAGTGAAATAGCAAAGTAAGAAAAGAAGATAGAATTTCAGTTTTAAGGAGTATGCTTTGAGAAGTAATAAGACTTTAGAAAAGTGAAAAGCAAAGTAAGAAAAGAAGATAGAATTTCAGATTTAATGAGTATGCTCTAAGAAGTAATAAGTATTTTGAAAAGTGAAATAGCTAAGTAAGAAAAGAAGATAGAATTTCAGATTTAAGTAGTATGCTTTTAGAAGGTGTAAGTATTTTGAAAAGTGAAGAAGTAAAGTAAGAAAAGAAGATAGAATTTCAGATTTAAGGAGTATGCTTTGAGAAGTAATAAGTATTTTGAAAAGTGAAGAAGTAAAGTAAGAAAAGAAAATAGAATTTCAGATTTGAGGAGTATGCTTTGAGAAGTAATAAGTATTTAGAAAAGTGAAGAAGTAAAGTAAGAAAAGAAGATAGAATTTCAGTTTTAAGGAGTATGCTTTGAGAATAAAGTTATTGTTTCGAAAAGTGAAGAAGTAAAGTAAGAAAAGAAGATAGAATTTCAGTTTTAAGGAGTATGCTTTGAGAAGTAATAAGTATTTAGAAAAGTGAAGAAGTAAAGTAAGAAAAGAAGATAGAATTTCAGATTTAAGGAGTATGCTTTGAGAAGTAATAAGTATTTAGGAAAGTGAAGAAGTAAAGTAAGAAAAGAAGATAGAATTTCAGTTTTAAGGAGTATGCTTTGAGAAGTGCTAAGTACCTAGAAAAGTGAAGAAGTAAAGTAAGAAAAGAAGATAGAATTTCAGATTTAAGTAGTATGCTTTTAGAAGTAATAACTATTTTGAAAAGTGAAGAAGTAAAGTAAGAAAAGAAGATAGAATTTCAGATTTGAGGAGTATGCTTTGAGAAGTAATAACTATTTTGAAAAGTGAAGAAGTAAAGTAAGAAAAGAAGATAGAATTTCAGATTTGAGGAGTATGCTTTGAGAAGTAATAAGTCTTTAGAAAATTGAAATAGCAAAGTAAGAAAAGAAGATAGAATTTCAGATTTAATTAGTATGCCTTGAGTAGTAATAAGTATTTAGAAAAGTGAAATAGCAAAGTAAGAAAAGAAGATAGAATTTCAGATTTAATTAGTATGCTTTGAGAAGTAATAAGTCTTTAGAAAAGTGAAAAGCAAAGTAAGAAAAGAAGATAGAATTTCAGATTTAAGGAGTATGCTTTGAGAAGTAATAACTATTTTGAAAAGTGAAGAAGTAAAGTAAGAAAAGAAGATAGAATTTCAGATTTGAGGAGTATGCTTTGAGAAGTAATAACTATTTTGAAAAGTGAAAAGGTAAAGTAAGAAAAGAAGATAGAATTTCAGATTTGAGGAGTATGCTTTGAGAAGTAATAAGTATTTAGAAAAGTGAAATAGCAAAGTAAGAAAAGAAGATAGAATTTCAGATTTAAGTAGTATGCTTTGAGAAGTAATAACTATTTTGAAAAGTGAAGAAGTAAAGTAAGGAAGGAAGATAGAATTTCAGATTTAATTAGTATGCTTTGAGAAGTAATAACTATTTTGAAAAGTGAAGAAGTAAAGTAAGAAAAGAAGATAGAATTTCAGATTTAATTATTATGCTTTGAGAAGTAATAAGTATTTAGAAAAGTGAAATAGCAAAGTAAGAAAAGAAGATAGAATTTCAGATTTAAGGAGTATGCTTTGAGAAGTAATAAGTCTTTAGGAAAGTGAAGAAGTAAAGTAAGAAAAGAAGATAGAATTTCTGATTTAATTAGTATGCTTTGAGAAGTAAAAAGTATTTTGAAAAGTGAAATAGCAAAGTAAGAAAAGAAGATAGAATTTCAGTTTAAAGGAGTATGCTTTGAGAAGTAATGAGACTTTAGAAAAGTGAAAAGCAAAGTAAGAAAAGAAGATAGAATTTCAGATTTAATTAGTATGCTTTGAGAAGTAATAAGTATTTAGAAAAGTGAAATAGCAAAGTAAGAAAAGAAGATAGAATTTCAGATTTAAGGAGTATGCTTTGAGAAGTAATAAGTCTTTAGGAAAGTGAAGAAGTAAAGTAAGAAAAGAAGATAGAATTTCTGATTTAATTAGTATGCTTTGAGAAGTAGTAAGTATTTAGAAAAGTGAAGAAGTAAAGTAAGAAAAGAAGATAGAATTTCAGTTTTAAGGAGTATGCTTTGAGAATAAAGTTATTGTTTCGAAAAGTGAAGAAGTAAAGTAAGAAAAGAAGATAGAATTTCAGTTTTAAGGAGTATGCTTTGAGAAGTAATAACTATTTTGAAAAGTGAAGAAGTAAAGTAAGAAAAGAAGATAGAATTTCAGATTTAATTAGTATGCTTTGAGAAGTAATAAGTCTTTAGAAAATTGAAATAGCAAAGTAAGAAAAGAAGATAGAATTTCAGTTTAAAGGAGTATGCTTTGAGAAGTAAAAAGTATTTAGAAAAGTGAAGAAGTAAAGTAAGAAAAGAAGATAGAATTTCAGTTTTAAGGAGTATGCTTTGAGAAGTAATAACTATTTTGAAAAGTGAAATAGCAAAGTAAGAAAAGAAGATAGAATTTCAGATTTAAGTAGTATGCTTTGAGAAGTAATAAGTATTTAGAAAAGTGAAATAGCAAAGTAAGAAAAGAAGATAGAATTTCAGTTTAAAGGAGTATGCTTTGAGAAGTAAAAAGTATTTAGAAAAGTCAAGAAGTAAAGTAAGAAAAGAAGATAGAATTTCAGTTTTAAGGAGTATGCTTTGAGAATAAAGTTATTGTTTCGAAAAGTGAAGAAGTAAAGTAAGAAAAGAAGATAGAATTTCAGTTTTAAGGAGTATGCTTTGAGAAGTAATAACTATTTTGAAAAGTGAAGAAGTAAAGTAAGAAAAGAAGATAGAATTTCAGATTTAATTAGTATGCTTTGAGAAGTAATAACTATTTTGAAAAGTGAAGAAGTAAAGTAAGAAAATAAGATAGAATTTCAGATTTGAGGAGTATGCTTTGAGAAGTAAAAAGTATTTAGAAAAGTGAAATAGCAAAGTAAGAAAAGAAGATAGAATTTCAGTTTTAAGGAGTATGCTTTGAGAAGTAATAAGACTTTAGAAAAGTGAAAAGCAAAGTAAGAAAAGAAGATAGAATTTCAGATTTAAGGAGTATGCTCTAAGAAGTAATAAGTATTTTGAAAAGTGAAATAGCTAAGTAAGAAAAGAAGATAGAATTTCAGATTTAAGTAGTATGCTTTTAGAAGGTGTAAGTATTTTGAAAAGTGAAGAAGTAAAGTAAGAAAAGAAGATAGAATTTCAGATTTAAGGAGTATGCTTTGAGAAGTAATAAGTATTTTGAAAAGTGAAGAAGTAAAGTAAGAAAAGAAGATAGAATTTCAGATTTGAGGAGTATGCTTTGAGAAGTAATAAGTATTTAGAAAAGTGAAGAAGTAAAGTAAGAAAAGAAGATAGAATTTCAGTTTTAAGGAGTATGCTTTGAGAATAAAGTTATTGTTTCGAAAAGTGAAGAAGTAAAGTAAGAAAAGAAGATAGAATTTCAGTTTTAAGGAGTATGCTTTGAGAAGTAATAAGTATTTAGAAAAGTGAAGAAGTAAAGTAAGAAAAGAAGATAGAATTTCAGATTTAAGGAGTATGCTTTGAGAAGTAATAAGTATTTAGGAAAGTGAAGAAGTAAAGTAAGAAAAGAAGATAGAATTTCAGTTTTAAGGAGTATGCTTTGAGAAGTGCTAAGTACCTAGAAAAGTGAAGAAGTAAAGTAAGAAAAGAAGATAGAATTTCAGATTTAAGTAGTATGCTTTTAGAAGTAATAACTATTTTGAAAAGTGAAGAAGTAAAGTAAGAAAAGAAGATAGAATTTCAGATTTGAGGAGTATGCTTTGAGAAGTAATAACTATTTTGAAAAGTGAAGAAGTAAAGTAAGAAAAGAAGATAGAATTTCAGATTTGAGGAGTATGCTTTGAGAAGTAATAAGTCTTTAGAAAATTGAAATAGCAAAGTAAGAAAAGAAGATAGAATTTCAGATTTAATTAGTATGCCTTGAGTAGTAATAAGTATTTAGAAAAGTGAAATAGCAAAGTAAGAAAAGAAGATAGAATTTCAGATTTAATTAGTATGCTTTGAGAAGTAATAAGTCTTTAGAAAAGTGAAAAGCAAAGTAAGAAAAGAAGATAGAATTTCAGATTTAAGGAGTATGCTTTGAGAAGTAATAACTATTTTGAAAAGTGAAGAAGTAAAGTAAGAAAAGAAGATAGAATTTCAGATTTGAGGAGTATGCTTTGAGAAGTAATAAGTATTTTGAAAAGTGAAAAGGTAAAGTAAGAAAAGAAGATAGAATTTCAGATTTGAGGAGTATGCTTTGAGAAGTAATAAGTATTTAGAAAAGTGAAATAGCAAAGTAAGAAAAGAAGATAGAATTTCAGATTTAAGTAGTATGCTTTGAGAAGTAATAACTATTTTGAAAAGTGAAGAAGTAAAGTAAGGAAGGAAGATAGAATTTCAGATTTAATTAGTATGCTTTGAGAAGTAATAACTATTTTGAAAAGTGAAGAAGTAAAGTAAGAAAAGAAGATAGAATTTCAGATTTAATTAGTATGCTTTGAGAAGTAATAAGTATTTAGAAAAGTGAAATAGCAAAGTAAGAAAAGAAGATAGAATTTCAGATTTAAGGAGTATGCTTTGAGAAGTAATAAGTCTTTAGGAAAGTGAAGAAGTAAAGTAAGAAAAGAAGATAGAATTTCTGATTTAATTAGTATGCTTTGAGAAGTAAAAAGTATTTTGAAAAGTGAAATAGCAAAGTAAGAAAAGAAGATAGAATTTCAGTTTAAAGGAGTATGCTTTGAGAAGTAATAAGACTTTAGAAAAGTGAAAAGCAAAGTAAGAAAAGAAGATAGAATTTCAGATTTAATTAGTATGCTTTGAGAAGTAATAAGTCTTTAGAAAAGTGAAATAGCAAAGTAAGAAAAGAAGATAGAATTTCAGATTTAAGGAGTATGCTTTGAGAAGTAAAAAGTATTTTGAAAAGTGAAGAAGTAAAGTAAGAAAAGAAGATAGAATTTCTGATTTAATTAGTATGCTTTGAGAAGTAGTAAGTATTTAGAAAAGTCAAGAAGTAAAGTAAGAAAAGAAGATAGAATTTCAGTTTTAAGGAGTATGCTTTGAGAATAAAGTTATTGTTTCGAAAAGTGAAGAAGTAAAGTAAGAAAAGAAGATAGAATTTCAGTTTTAAGGAGTATGCTTTGAGAAGTAATAACTATTTTGAAAAGTGAAGAAGTAAAGTAAGAAAAGAAGATAGAATTTCAGATTTAATTAGTATGCTTTGAGAAGTAATAAGTCTTTAGAAAATTGAAATAGCAAAGTAAGAAAAGAAGATAGAATTTCAGTTTAAAGGAGTATGCTTTGAGAAGTAAAAAGTATTTAGAAAAGTGAAGAAGTAAAGTAAGAAAAGAAGATAGAATTTCAGTTTTAAGGAGTATGCTTTGAGAAGTAATAACTATTTTGAAAAGTGAAATAGCAAAGTAAGAAAAGAAGATAGAATTTCAGATTTAAGTAGTATGCTTTGAGAAGTAATAAGTATTTAGAAAAGTGAAATAGCAAAGTAAGAAAAGAAGATAGAATTTCAGTTTAAAGGAGTATGCTTTGAGAAGTAAAAAGTATTTAGAAAAGTCAAGAAGTAAAGTAAGAAAAGAAGATAGAATTTCAGTTTTAAGGAGTATGCTTTGAGAATAAAGTTATTGTTTCGAAAAGTGAAGAAGTAAAGTAAGAAAAGAAGATAGAATTTCAGTTTTAAGGAGTATGCTTTGAGAAGTAATAACTATTTTGAAAAGTGAAGAAGTAAAGTAAGAAAAGAAGATAGAATTTCAGATTTAATTAGTATGCTTTGAGAAGTAATAACTATTTTGAAAAGTGAAGAAGTAAAGTAAGAAAATAAGATAGAATTTCAGATTTGAGGAGTATGCTTTGAGAAGTAAAAAGTATTTAGAAAAGTGAAATAGCAAAGTAAGAAAAGAAGATAGAATTTCAGTTTTAAGGAGTATGCTTTGAGAAGTAATAAGACTTTAGAAAAGTGAAAAGCAAAGTAAGAAAAGAAGATAGAATTTCAGATTTAAGGAGTATGCTCTAAGAAGTAATAAGTATTTTGAAAAGTGAAATAGCTAAGTAAGAAAAGAAGATAGAATTTCAGATTTAAGTAGTATGCTTTTAGAAGGTGTAAGTATTTTGAAAAGTGAAGAAGTAAAGTAAGAAAAGAAGATAGAATTTCAGATTTAAGGAGTATGCTTTGAGAAGTAATAAGTATTTTGAAAAGTGAAGAAGTAAAGTAAGAAAAGAAGATAGAATTTCAGATTTGAGGAGTATGCTTTGAGAAGTAATAAGTATTTAGAAAAGTGAAGAAGTAAAGTAAGAAAAGAAGATAGAATTTCAGTTTTAAGGAGTATGCTTTGAGAATAAAGTTATTGTTTCGAAAAGTGAAGAAGTAAAGTAAGAAAAGAAGATAGAATTTCAGTTTTAAGGAGTATGCTTTGAGAAGTAATAAGTATTTAGAAAAGTGAAGAAGTAAAGTAAGAAAAGAAGATAGAATTTCAGATTTAAGGAGTATGCTTTGAGAAGTAATAAGTATTTAGGAAAGTGAAGAAGTAAAGTAAGAAAAGAAGATAGAATTTCAGTTTTAAGGAGTATGCTTTGAGAAGTGCTAAGTACCTAGAAAAGTGAAGAAGTAAAGTAAGAAAAGAAGATAGAATTTCAGATTTAAGTAGTATGCTTTTAGAAGTAATAACTATTTTGAAAAGTGAAGAAGTAAAGTAAGAAAAGAAGATAGAATTTCAGATTTGAGGAGTATGCTTTGAGAAGTAATAACTATTTTGAAAAGTGAAGAAGTAAAGTAAGAAAAGAAGATAGAATTTCAGATTTGAGGAGTATGCTTTGAGAAGTAATAAGTCTTTAGAAAATTGAAATAGCAAAGTAAGAAAAGAAGATAGAATTTCAGATTTAATTAGTATGCCTTGAGTAGTAATAAGTATTTAGAAAAGTGAAATAGCAAAGTAAGAAAAGAAGATAGAATTTCAGATTTAATTAGTATGCTTTGAGAAGTAATAAGTCTTTAGAAAAGTGAAAAGCAAAGTAAGAAAAGAAGATAGAATTTCAGATTTAAGGAGTATGCTTTGAGAAGTAATAACTATTTTGAAAAGTGAAGAAGTAAAGTAAGAAAAGAAGATAGAATTTCAGATTTGAGGAGTATGCTTTGAGAAGTAATAAGTATTTTGAAAAGTGAAAAGGTAAAGTAAGAAAAGAAGATAGAATTTCAGATTTGAGGAGTATGCTTTGAGAAGTAATAAGTATTTAGAAAAGTGAAATAGCAAAGTAAGAAAAGAAGATAGAATTTCAGATTTAAGTAGTATGCTTTGAGAAGTAATAACTATTTTGAAAAGTGAAGAAGTAAAGTAAGGAAGGAAGATAGAATTTCAGATTTAATTAGTATGCTTTGAGAAGTAATAACTATTTTGAAAAGTGAAGAAGTAAAGTAAGAAAAGAAGATAGAATTTCAGATTTAATTAGTATGCTTTGAGAAGTAATAAGTATTTAGAAAAGTGAAATAGCAAAGTAAGAAAAGAAGATAGAATTTCAGATTTAAGGAGTATGCTTTGAGAAGTAATAAGTCTTTAGGAAAGTGAAGAAGTAAAGTAAGAAAAGAAGATAGAATTTCTGATTTAATTAGTATGCTTTGAGAAGTAAAAAGTATTTTGAAAAGTGAAATAGCAAAGTAAGAAAAGAAGATAGAATTTCAGTTTAAAGGAGTATGCTTTGAGAAGTAATAAGACTTTAGAAAAGTGAAAAGCAAAGTAAGAAAAGAAGATAGAATTTCAGATTTAATTAGTATGCTTTGAGAAGTAATAAGTATTTAGAAAAGTGAAATAGCAAAGTAAGAAAAGAAGATAGAATTTCAGATTTAAGGAGTATGCTTTGAGAAGTAATAAGTCTTTAGGAAAGTGAAGAAGTAAAGTAAGAAAAGAAGATAGAATTTCTGATTTAATTAGTATGCTTTGAGAAGTAGTAAGTATTTAGAAAAGTCAAGAAGTAAAGTAAGAAAAGAAGATAGAATTTCAGATTTAAGGAGTATGCTTTGAGAAGTAATAAGTCTTTAGGAAAGTGAAGAAGTAAAGTAAGAAAAGAAGATAGAATTTCTGATTTAATTAGTATGCTTTGAGAAGTAAAAAGTATTTTGAAAAGTGAAATAGCAAAGTAAGAAAAGAAGATAGAATTTCAGATTTAATTAGTATGCTTTGAGAAGTAATAAGTCTTTAGAAAATTGAAATAGCAAAGTAAGAAAAGAAGATAGAATTTCAGTTTAAAGGAGTATGCTTTGAGAAGTAAAAAGTATTTAGAAAAGTGAAGAAGTAAAGTAAGAAAAGAAGATAGAATTTCAGTTTTAAGGAGTATGCTTTGAGAAGTAATAACTATTTTGAAAAGTGAAATAGCAAAGTAAGAAAAGAAGATAGAATTTCAGTTTTAAGGAGTATGCTTTGAGAAGTAATTAGTATTTTGAAAAGTGAAGAAGTAAAGTAAGAAAAGAAGATAGAATTTCAGTTTTAAGGAGTATGCTTTGAGAAGTGCTAAGTACCTAGAAAAGTGAAGAAGTAAAGTAAGAAAAGAAGATAGAATTTCAGATTTAAGTAGTATGCTTTTAGAAGTAATAACTATTTTGAAAAGTGAAGAAGTAAAGTAAGAAAAGAAGATAGAATTTCAGATTTGAGGAGTATGCTTTGAGAAGTAATAAGTATTTAGAAAAGTGAAGAAGTAAAGTAAGAAAAGAAGATAGAATTTCAGTTTTAAAGAGTATGCTTTGAGAAGTAATAAGTATTTAGAAAAGTGAAATAGCAAAGTAAGAAAAGAAGATAGAATTTCAGTTTTAAGGAGTATGCTTTGAGAAGTAATAAGTATTTAGGAAAGTGAAGAAGTAAAGTAAGAAAAGAAGATAGAATTTCAGTTTTAAGGAGTATGCTTTGAGAATAAAGTTATTGTTTCGAAAAGTGAAGAAGTAAAGTAAGAAAAGAAGATAGAATTTCAGATTTGAGGAGTATGCTTTGAGAAGTAATAAGTATTTAGAAAAGTGAAGAAGTAAAGTAAGAAAAGAAGATAGAATTTCAGTTTTAAGGAGTATGCTTTGAGAAGTGCTAAGTACCTAGAAAAGTGAAGAAGTAAAGTAAGAAAAGAAGATAGAATTTCAGATTTAAGTAGTATGCTTTTAGAAGTAATAACTATTTTGAAAAGTGAAGAAGTAAAGTAAGAAAAGAAGATAGAATTTCAGATTTGAGGAGTATGCTTTGAGAAGTAATAACTATTTTGAAAAGTGAAGAAGTAAAGTAAGAAAAGAAGATAGAATTTCAGATTTGAGGAGTATGCTTTGAGAAGTAATAAGTCTTTAGAAAATTGAAGAAGTAAAGTAAGAAAAGAAGATAGAATTTCAGATTTGAGGAGTATGCTTGGAGAAGTAATAACTATTTTGAAAAGTGAAGAAGTAAAGTAAGAAAAGAAGATAGAATTTCAGATTTGAGGAGTATGCTTTGAGAAGTAATAAGTATTTAGAAAAGTGAAATAGCAAAGTAAGAAAAGAAGATAGAATTTCAGTTTTAAGGAGTATGCTTTGAGAAGTAATAAGTATTTTGAAAAGTGAAATAGCAAAGTAAGAAAAGAAGATAGAATTTCAGTTTTAAGGAGTATGCTTTGAGAAGTAATAAGTATTTAGAAAAGTGAAGAAGTAAAGTAAGAAAAGAAGATAGAATATTAGATTTGAGGAGTATGCTTTGAGAAGTAATAAGTATTTAGAAAAGTGAAATAGCAAAGTAAGAAAAGAAGATAGAATTTCAGATTTGAGGAGTATGCTTTGAGAAGTAATAAGTATTTAGAAAAGTGAAATAGCAAAGTAAGAAAAGAAGATAGAATTTCAGATTTAAGTAGTATGCTTTGAGAAGTAATAAGACTTTAGAAAAGTGAAAAGCAAAGTAAGAAAAGAAGATAGAATTTCAGATTTAAGGAGTATGCTCTAAGAAGTAATAAGTATTTAGAAAAGTGAAAAAGTAAAGTAAGAAAAGAAGATAGAATTTCAGATTTAAGTAGTATGCTTTGAGAAGTAAAAAGTATTTAGGAAAGTGAAGAAGTAAAGTAAGAAAAGAAGATAGAATTTCAGATTTAAGGAGTATGCTTTGAGAAGTAATAAGTATTTTGAAAAGTGAAGAAGTAAAGTAAGAAAAGAAGATAGAATTTCAGTTTTAAAGAGTATGCTTTTAGAAGTAATAACTATTTTGAAAAGTGAAGAAGTAAAGTAAGAAAAGAAGATAGAATTTCAGATTTAATTAGTATGCTTTGAGAAGTAGTAAGTATTTTGAAAAGTGAAGAAGTAAAGTAAGAAAAGAAGATAGAATTTCAGATTTGAGGAGTATGCTTTGAGAAGTAATAAGACTTTAGAAAAGCGAAAAGCAAAGTAAGAAAAGAAGATAGAATTTCAGTTTTAAGTAGTATGCTTTGAGAAGTAATAACTATTTTGAAAAGTGAAATAGCAAAGTAAGAAAAGAAGATAGAATTTCAGTTTTAAGGAGTATGCTTTGAGAAGTAATAACTATTTTGAAAAGTGAAAAGTAAAGTAAGAAAAGAAGATAGAATTTCAGATTTAAGTAGTATGCTTTGAGAAGTAATAAGTATTTAGGAAAGTGAAGAAGTAAAGTAAGAAAAGAAGATAGAATTTCAGTTTTAAGGAGTATGCTTTGAGAAGTAATAAGTATTTTGAAAAGTGAAATAGCTAAGTAAGAAAAGAAGATAGAATTTCAGATTTAATTAGTATGCTTTGAGAAGTAGTAAGTATTTTGAAAAGTGAAGAAGTAAAGTAAGAAAAGAAGATAGAATTTCAGATTTGAGGAGTATGCTTTGAGAAGTGCTAATTATTTAGAAAAGTGAAAAAGTAAAGTAAGAAAAGAAGATAGAATTTCAGATTTAAGTAGTATGCTTTGAGAAGTAATAACTATTTTGAAAAGTGAAGAAGTAAAGTAAGAAAATAAGATAGAATTTCAGTTTTAAGGAGTATGCTTTGAGAAGTAATAAGTATTTTGAAAAGTGAAGAAGTAAAGTAAGAAAAGAAGATAGAATTTCAGTTTTAAAGAGTATGCTTTTAGAAGTAATAACTATTTTGAAAAGTGAAGAAGTAAAGTAAGAAAAGAAGATAGAATTTCAGATTTAATTAGTATGCTTTGAGAAGTAGTAAGTATTTTGAAAAGTGAAGAAGTAAAGTAAGAAAAGAAGATAGAATTTCAGATTTGAGGAGTATGCTTTGAGAAGTAATAAGACTTTAGAAAAGCGAAAAGCAAAGTAAGAAAAGAAGATAGAATTTCAGTTTTAAGTAGTATGCTTTGAGAAGTAATAACTATTTTGAAAAGTGAAATAGCAAAGTAAGAAAAGAAGATAGAATTTCAGATTTAAGTAGTATGCTTTGAGAAGTAATAACTATTTTGAAAAGTGAAAAGTAAAGTAAGAAAAGAAGATAGAATTTCAGATTTAAGTAGTATGCTTTGAGAAGTAATAACTATTTAGGAAAGTGAAGAAGTAAAGTAAGAAAAGAAGATAGAATTTCAGTTTTAAGGAGTATGCTTTGAGAAGTAATAAGTATTTTGAAAAGTGAAATAGCAAAGTAAGAAAAGAAGATAGAATTTCAGTTTTAAGGAGTATGCTTTGAGAAGTGCTAAGTACTTAGAAAAGTGAAGAAGTAAAGTAAGAAAAGAAGATAGAATTTCAGTTTTAAGGAGTATGCTTTGAGAAGTAATAAGTATTTAGAAAATTGAAATAGCAAAGTAAGAAAAGAAGATAGAATTTCAGTTTTAAGGAGTATGCTTTGAGAAGTAATAACTATTTTGAAAAGTGAAGAAGTAAAGTAAGAAAAGAAGATAGAATTTCAGATTTGAGGAGTATGCTTTGAGAAGTAATAACTATTTTGAAAAGTGAAATAGCAAAGTAAGAAAAGAAGATAGAATTTCAGATTTAAGTAGTATGCTTTGAGAAGTAATAACTATTTTGAAAAGTGAAGAAGTAAAGTAAGAAAAGAAGATAGAATTTCAGATTTAAGTAGTATGCTTTGAGAAGTAATAACTATTTAGAAAAGTGAAATAGCAAAGTAAGAAAAGAAGATAGAATTTCAGATTTGAGGAGTATGCTTTGAGAAGTGCTAAGTACTTAGAAAAGTGAAGAAGTAAAGTAAGAAAAGAAGATGTAATTTCAGATTTGAGGAGTATGCTTTTAGAAGTAATAACTATTTTGAAAAGTGAAATAGCTAAGTAAGAAAAGAAGATAGAATTTCAGATTTAAGTAGTATGATTTTAGAAGTAGTAAGTATTTTGAAAAGTGAAATAGCTAAGTAAGAAAAGAAGATAGAATTTCAGATTTAATTAGTATGCTTTGAGAAGTAGTAA
Source organism: Loxodes magnus (assembly GCA_946699065.1). Taxonomy (NCBI): domain Eukaryota; phylum Ciliophora; class Karyorelictea; order Loxodida; family Loxodidae; genus Loxodes; species Loxodes magnus. The sequence continues at coordinate 21,535 of CAMPDV010003174.1, read as the reverse complement.
GTATTTTGAAAAGTGAAGAAGTAAAGTAAGAAAAGAAGATAGAATTTCAGATTTGAGGAGTATGCTTTGAGAAGTGCTAATTATTTAGAAAAGTGAAAAAGTAAAGTAAGAAAAGAAGATAGAATTTCAGATTTAAGTAGTATGCTTTGAGAAGTAATAACTATTTTGAAAAGTGAAGAAGTAAAGTAAGAAAATAAGATAGAATTTCAGTTTTAAGGAGTATGCTTTGAGAAGTAATAAGTCTTTAGAAAATTGAAATAGCAAAGTAAGAAAAGAAGATAGAATTTCAGTTTTAAGGAGTATGCTTTGAGAAGTAATAACTATTTTGAAAAGTGAAGAAGTAAAGTAAGAAAAGAAGATAGAATTTCAGATTTGAGGAGTATGCTTTGAGAAGTAATAACTATTTTGAAAAGTGAAATAGCAAAGTAAGAAAAGAAGATAGAATTTCAGATTTAAGTAGTATGCTTTGAGAAGTAATAACTATTTTGAAAAGTGAAGAAGTAAAGTAAGAAAAGAAGATAGAATTTCAGATTTAAGTAGTATGCTTTGAGAAGTAATAACTATTTAGAAAAGTGAAATAGCAAAGTAAGAAAAGAAGATAGAATTTCAGATTTAAGTAGTATGCTTTGAGAAGTAATAACTATTTTGAAAAGTGAAGAAGTAAAGTAAGAAAAGAAGATAGAATTTCAGATTTAAGTAGTATGCTTTGAGAAGTAGTAAGTATTTTGAAAAGTGAAAAGTAAAGTAAGAAAAGAAGATAGAATTTCAGATTTGAGGAGTATGCTTTGAGAAGTAATAAGACTTTAGAAAAGCGAAAAGCAAAGTAAGAAAAGAAGATAGAATTTCAGATTTAAGTAGTATGCTTTGAGAAGTAATAATTATTTAGAAAAGTGAAAAAGTAAAGTAAGAAAAGAAGATAGAATTTCAGTTTTAAGGAGTATGCTTTGAGAAGTAATAAGTATTTAGAAAAGTGAAATAGCAAAGTAAGAAAAGAAGATAGAATTTCAGATTTGAGGAGTATGCTTTAAGAATTAAGTATTTAGAAAAGTGAAATAGCAAAGTAAGAAAAGAAGATAGAATTTCAGTTTTAAGGAGTATGCTTTGAGAAGTAATAACTATTTTGAAAAGTGAAGAAGTAAAGTAAGAAAAGAAGATAGAATTTCAGATTTAAGTAGTATGCTTTGAGAAGTAATAACTATTTTGAAAAGTGAAAAGTAAAGTAAGAAAAGAAGATAGAATTTCAGATTTAAGTAGTATGCTTTGAGAAGTAATAACTATTTAGAAAAGTGAAATAGCAAAGTAAGAAAAGAAGATAGAATTTCAGATTTGAGGAGTATGCTTTGAGAAGTAATAACTATTTTGAAAAGTGAAATAGTAAAGTAAGAAAAGAAGATAGAATTTCAGATTTAAGTAGTATGCTTTGAGAAGTAATAAGTATTTTGAAAAGTGAAGAAGTAAAGTGAGAAAAGAAGATAGAATTTCAGATTTAAGTAGTATGCTTTGAGAAGTAGTAAGTATTTTGAAAAGTGAAGAAGTAAAGTAAGAAAAGAAGATAGAATTTCAGATTTGAGGAGTATGCTTTGAGAAGTAATAAGACTTTAGAAAAGCGAAAAGCAAAGTAAGAAAAGAAGATAGAATTTCAGATTTAAGTAGTATGCTTTGAGAAGTAATAAGTATTTAGGAAAGTGAAGAAGTAAAGTAAGAAAAGAAGATAGAATTTCAGTTTTAAGGAGTATGCTTTGAGAAGTAATAAGTATTTTGAAAAGTGAAATAGCAAAGTAAGAAAAGAAGATAGAATTTCAGTTTTAAGGAGTATGCTTTGAGAAGTGCTAAGTACTTAGAAAAGTGAAGAAGTAAAGTAAGAAAAGAAGATAGAATTTCAGTTTTAAGGAGTATGCTTTGAGAAATATTAAGTACTTAGAAAAGTGAAGTAAAGTAAGAAAAGAAGATAGAATTTCAGATTTGAGGAGTATGCTTGGAGAAGTAATAAGTATTTTGAAAAGTGAAGAAGTAAAGTAAGAAAAGAAGATAGAATTTCAGATTTGAGGAGTATGCTTTGAGAAGTAATAAGACTTTAGAAAAGCGAAAAGCAAAGTAAGAAAAGAAGATAGAATTTCAGATTTAAGTAGTATGCTTTGAGAAGTAATAACTATTTTGAAAAGTGAAAAGTAAAGTAAGAAAAGAAGATAGAATTTCAGATTTAAGTAGTATGCTTTGAGAAGTAATAACTATTTTGAAAAGTGAAGAAGTAAAGTAAGAAAAGAAGATAGAATTTCAGATTTAAGTAGTATGCTTTGAGAAGTAGTAAGTATTTTGAAAAGTGAAGAAGTAAAGCAAGAAAAGAAGATAGAATTTCAGATTTAAGTAGTATGCTTTGAGAAGTAATAAGTATTTTGAAAAGTGAAGAAGTAAAGTAAGAAAAGAAGTTAGATCTTCAGATTTAAGGAGTATACTTTGAGAAGTAATAACTATTTTATAAAAGTGAAGAAGTAAAGTAAGAAAAGAAGATAGAATTTCAGATTTGAGGAGTATGCTTTGAGAAGTAATAAGTATTTAGAAAAGTGAAGAAGTAAAGTAAGAAAAGAAGATAGAATTTCAGATTTGAGGAGTATGCTTTGAGAAGAAATAAGACTTTAGAAAAGCGAAAAGCAAAGTAAGAAAAGAAGATAGAATTTCAGATTTAATTAGTATGCTTTGAGAAGTAATAACTATTTTGAAAAGTGAAAAGTAAAGTAAGAAAAGAAGATAGAATTTCAGATTTAAGTAGTATGCTTTGAGAAGTAATAACTATTTTGAAAAGTGAAATAGCAAAGTAAGAAAAGAAGATAGAATTTCAGATTTGAGGAGTATGCTTTGAGAAGTAATAACTATTTTGAAAAGTGAAATAGTAAAGTAAGAAAAGAAGATAGAATTTCAGATTTAAGTAGTATGCTTTGAGAAGTAATAAGTATTTAGGAAAGTGAAGAAGTAAAGTAAGAAAAGAAGATAGAATTTCAGTTTTAAGGAGTATGCTTTGAGAAGTAGTAAGTATTTTGAAAAGTGAAGAAGTAAAGTAAGAAAAGAAGATAGAATTTGAGTTTTAAGGAGTATGCTTTGAGAAGTAATAAGTATTTAAAAAAGTGAAATAGCAAAGTAAGAAAAGAAGATAGAATTTCAGATTTAAGTAGTATGCTTTGAGAAGTAATAACTATTTTGAAAAGTGAAGAAGTAAAGTAAGAAAAGAAGATAGAATTTCAGTTTTAAGGAGTATGCTTTGAGAAGTAATAAGTATTTAGAAAAGTGAAATAGCAAAGTAAGAAAAGAAGATAGAATTTCAGATTTAATTAGTATGCTTTGAGAAGTAATAAGTATTTAGGAAAGTGAAGAAGTAAAGTAAGAAAAGAAGATAGAATTTGAGTTTTAGGGAGTATGCTTTGAGAAGTAATAACTATTTTGAAAAGTGAAAAGTAAAGTAAGAAAAGAAGATAGAATTTCAGATTTAAGTAGTATGCTTTGAGAAGTAATAACTATTTTGAAAAGTGAAGAAGTAAAGTAAGAAAAGAAGATAGAATTTCAGATTTAAGTAGTATGCTTTGAGAAGTAGTAAGTATTTTGAAAAGTGAAGAAGTAAAGCAAGAAAAGAAGATAGAATTTCAGATTTAAGGAGTATGCTTTGAGAAGTAATAAGTATTTTGAAAAGTGAAGAAGCAAAGTAAGAAAAGAAGATAGAATTTCAGTTTTAAGTAGTATACTTTGAGAAGTAATAACTATTTTATAAAAGTGAAGAAGTAAAGTAAGAAAAGAAGATAGAATTTGAGTTTTAAGGAGTATGCTTTGAGAAGTAGTAAGTATTTAGGAAAGTGGAAAAGTAAAGTAAGAAAAGAAGATAGAATTTCAGATTTAATTAGTATGCTTTGAGAAGTAATAAGTATTTTGAAAAGTGAAGAAGTAAAGTAAGAAAAGAAGATAGAATTTGAGTTTTAGGGAGTATGCTTTTAGAAGTAATAACTATTTTGAAAAGTGAAAAGTAAAGTAAGAAAAGAAGATAGAATTTCAGATTTAAGTAGTATGCTTTGAGAAGTAATAACTATTTTGAAAAGTGAAGAAGTAAAGTAAGAAAAGAAGATAGAATTTCAGATTTAAGTAGTATGCTTTGAGAAGTAGTAAGTATTTTGAAAAGTGAAGAAGTAAAGTAAGAAAAGAAGATAGAATTTCAGATTTGAGGAGTATGCTTTGAGAAGTAATAAGACTTTAGAAAAGCGAAAAGCAAAGTAAGAAAAGAAGATAGAATTTCAGATTTAAGTAGTATGCTTTGAGAAGTAATAACTATTTTGAAAAGTGAAGAAGTAAAGTAAGAAAAGAAGATAGAATTTGAGTTTTAAGGAGTATGCTTTGAGAAGTAATAAGTATTTAGAAAAGTGAAGAAGTAAAGTAAGAAAAGAAGATAGAATTTCAGTTTTAAGGAGTATGCTTTGAGAAGTAATAAGACTTTAGAAAAGCGAAAAGCAAAGTAAGAAAAGAAGATAGAATTTCAGATTTAATTAGTATGCTTTGAGAAGTAATAACTATTTTGAAAAGTGAAATAGCAAAGTAAGAAAAGAAGATAGAATTTCAGATTTAAGTAGTATGCTTTGAGAAGTAATAACTATTTTGAAAAGTGAAATAGCAAAGTAAGAAAAGAAGATAGAATTTCAGATTTGAGGAGTATGCTTTGAGAAGTAATAACTATTTTGAAAAGTGAAATAGTAAAGTAAGAAAAGAAGATAGAATTTCAGATTTAAGTAGTATGCTTTGAGAAGTAATAAGTATTTAGGAAAGTGAAGAAGTAAAGTAAGAAAAGAAGATAGAATTTCAGTTTTAAGGAGTATGCTTGGAGAAGTAATAACTATTTTGAAAAGTGAAGAAGTAAAGTAAGAAAAGAAGATAGAATTTCAGATTTGAGGAGTATGCTTTGAGAAGTAATAAGTATTTAGAAAAGTGAAATAGCAAAGTAAGAAAAGAAGATAGAATTTCAGTTTTAAGGAGTATGCTTTGAGAAGTAATAAGTATTTTGAAAAGTGAAGAAGTAAAGTAAGAAAAGAAGATAGAATTTGAGTTTTAGGGAGTATGCTTTTAGAAGTAATAACTATTTTGAAAAGTGAAAAGTAAAGTAAGAAAAGAAGATAGAATTTCAGATTTAAGTAGTATGCTTTGAGAAGTAATAACTATTTTGAAAAGTGAAGAAGTAAAGTAAGAAAAGAAGATAGAATTTCAGATTTAAGTAGTATGCTTTGAGAAGTAGTAAGTATTTTGAAAAGTGAAAAGTAAAGTAAGAAAAGAAGATAGAATTTCAGATTTGAGGAGTATGCTTTGAGAAGTAATAAGACTTTAGAAAAGCGAAAAGCAAAGTAAGAAAAGAAGATAGAATTTCAGATTTAAGTAGTATGCTTTGAGAAGTAATAACTATTTTGAAAAGTGAAGAAGTAAAGTAAGAAAAGAAGATAGAATTTGAGTTTTAAGGAGTATGCTTTGAGAAGTAATAAGTATTTAGAAAAGTGAAGAAGTAAAGTAAGAAAAGAAGATAGAATTTCAGTTTTAAGGAGTACGCTTTAAGAATTAAGTATTTAGAAAAGTGAAGAAGTAAAGTAAGAAAAGAAGATAGAATTTGAGTTTTAGGGAGTATGCTTTGAGAAGTAATAACTATTTTGAAAAGTGAAAAGTAAAGTAAGAAAAGAAGATAGAATTTCAGATTTAAGTAGTATGCTTTGAGAAGTAATAACTATTTTGAAAAGTGAAATAGCAAAGTAAGAAAAGAAGATAGAATTTCAGATTTGAGGAGTATGCTTTGAGAAGTAATAACTATTTTGAAAAGTGAAATAGTAAAGTAAGAAAAGAAGATAGAATTTCAGATTTAAGTAGTATGCTTTGAGAAGTAATAAGTATTTAGGAAAGTGAAGAAGTAAAGTAAGAAAAGAAGATAGAATTTCAGTTTTAAGGAGTATGCTTTGAGAAGTAGTAAGTATTTTGAAAAGTGAAGAAGTAAAGTAAGAAAAGAAGATAGAATTTGAGTTTTAAGGAGTATGCTTTGAGAAGTAATAAGTATTTAAAAAAGTGAAATAGCAAAGTAAGAAAAGAAGATAGAATTTCAGATTTAAGTAGTATGCTTTGAGAAGTAATAACTATTTTGAAAAGTGAAGAAGTAAAGTAAGAAAAGAAGATAGAATTTCAGTTTTAAGGAGTATGCTTTGAGAAGTAATAAGTATTTAGAAAAGTGAAATAGCAAAGTAAGAAAAGAAGATAGAATTTCAGATTTAATTAGTATGCTTTGAGAAGTAATAAGTATTTAGGAAAGTGAAAAAGTAAAGTAAGAAAAGAAGATAGAATTTGAGTTTTAGGGAGTATGCTTTTAGAAGTAATAACTATTTTGAAAAGTGAAAAGTAAAGTAAGAAAAGAAGATAGAATTTCAGATTTAAGTAGTATGCTTTGAGAAGTAATAACTATTTTGAAAAGTGAAGAAGTAAAGTAAGAAAAGAAGATAGAATTTCAGATTTAAGTAGTATGCTTTGAGAAGTAGTAAGTATTTTGAAAAGTGAAGAAGTAAAGCAAGAAAAGAAGATAGAATTTCAGATTTAAGGAGTATGCTTTGAGAAGTAATAAGTATTTTGAAAAGTGAAGAAGCAAAGTAAGAAAAGAAGATAGAATTTCAGTTTTAAGTAGTATACTTTGAGAAGTAATAACTATTTTATAAAAGTGAAGAAGTAAAGTAAGAAAAGAAGATAGAATTTGAGTTTTAAGGAGTATGCTTTGAGAAGTAGTAAGTATTTAGGAAAGTGGAAAAGTAAAGTAAGAAAAGAAGATAGAATTTCAGATTTAATTAGTATGCTTTGAGAAGTAATAAGTATTTTGAAAAGTGAAGAAGTAAAGTAAGAAAAGAAGATAGAATTTGAGTTTTAGGGAGTATGCTTTTAGAAGTAATAACTATTTTGAAAAGTGAAAAGTAAAGTAAGAAAAGAAGATAGAATTTCAGATTTAAGTAGTATGCTTTGAGAAGTAATAACTATTTTGAAAAGTGAAGAAGTAAAGTAAGAAAAGAAGATAGAATTTCAGATTTAAGTAGTATGCTTTGAGAAGTAGTAAGTATTTTGAAAAGTGAAAAGTAAAGTAAGAAAAGAAGATAGAATTTCAGATTTGAGGAGTATGCTTTGAGAAGTAATAAGACTTTAGAAAAGCGAAAAGCAAAGTAAGAAAAGAAGATAGAATTTCAGATTTAAGTAGTATGCTTTGAGAAGTAATAACTATTTTGAAAAGTGAAGAAGTAAAGTAAGAAAAGAAGATAGAATTTGAGTTTTAAGGAGTATGCTTTGAGAAGTAATAAGTATTTAGAAAAGTGAAGAAGTAAAGTAAGAAAAGAAGATAGAATTTCAGTTTTAAGGAGTACGCTTTAAGAATTAAGTATTTAGAAAAGTGAAGAAGTAAAGTAAGAAAAGAAGATAGAATTTGAGTTTTAGGGAGTATGCTTTGAGAAGTAATAACTATTTTGAAAAGTGAAAAGTAAAGTAAGAAAAGAAGATAGAATTTCAGATTTAAGTAGTATGCTTTGAGAAGTAATAACTATTTTGAAAAGTGAAGAAGTAAAGTAAGAAAAGAAGATAGAATTTCAGATTTAAGTAGTATGCTTTGAGAAGTAATAACTATTTTGAAAAGTGAAGAAGTAAAGTAAGAAAAGAAGATAGAATTTCAGATTTAAGTAGTATGCTTTGAGAAGTAGTAAGTATTTTGAAAAGTGAAGAAGTAAAGCAAGAAAAGAAGATAGAATTTCAGATTTAAGTAGTATGCTTTGAGAAGTAATAAGTATTTAGAAAAGTGAAGAAGTAAAGTAAGAAAAGAAGTTAGATCTTCAGATTTAAGGAGTATACTTTGAGAAGTAATAACTATTTTATAAAAGTGAAGAAGTAAAGTAAGAAAAGAAGATAGAATTTGAGTTTTAAGGAGTATGCTTTGAGAAGTAGTAAGTATTTAGGAAAGTGAAAAAATAAAGTAAGAAAAGAAGATAGAATTTCAGTTTTAAGTAGTATGCTTTGAGAAGTAATAACTATTTTGAAAAGTGAAGAAGTAAAGTAAGAAAATAAGATAGAATTTCAGTTTTAAGGAGTATGCTTTGAGAAGTAATAAGTCTTTTTAAAAGTGAATAAGTAAAGTAAGGAAAGAAGATAGAATTTCAGATTTAAGTAGTATGCTTTGAGAAGTAGTAAGTATTTTGAAAAGTGAAGAAGTAAAGTAAGAAAAGAAGATAGAATTTCAGATTTAAGTAGTATGCTTTGAGAAGTAGTAAGTATTTTGAAAAGTGAAGAAGTAAAGTAAGAAAAGAAGATAGAATTTCAGATTTGAGGAGTATGCTTTGAGAAGTAATAAGACTTTAGAAAAGCGAAAAGCAAAGTAAGAAAAGAAGATAGAATTTCAGATTTAAGTAGTATGCTTTGAGAAGTAATAACTATTTTGAAAAGTGAAGAAGTAAAGTAAGAAAAGAAGATAGAATTTGAGTTTTAAGGAGTATGCTTTGAGAAGTAATAAGTATTTAGAAAAGTGAAATAGCAAAGTAAGAAAAGAAGATAGAATTTCAGATTTAAGTAGTATGCTTTGAGAAGTAATAACTATTTTGAAAAGTGAAATAGCAAAGTAAGAAAAGAAGATAGAATTTTAGATTTAAGTAGTATGCTTTGAGAAGTAATAACTATTTTGAAAAGTGAAGAAGTAAAGTAAGAAAAGAAGATAGAATTTCAGATTTAAGTAGTATGCTTTGAGAAGTAGTAAGTATTTTGAAAAGTGAATAAGTAAAGTAAGGAAAGAAGATAGAATTTCAGATTTAAGTAGTATGCTTTGAGAAGTAGTAAGTATTTTGAAAAGTGAAGAAGTAAAGTAAGAAAAGAAGATAGAATTTCAGATTTAAGTAGTATGCTTTGAGAAGTAGTAAGTATTTTGAAAAGCGAAAAGCAAAGTAAGAAAAGAAGATAGAATTTCAGATTTAAGTAGTATGCTTTGAGAAGTAATAACTATTTTGAAAAGTGAAGAAGTAAAGTAAGAAAAGAAGATAGAATTTGAGTTTTAAGGAGTATGCTTTGAGAAGTAATAAGTATTTAGAAAAGTGAAATAGCAAAGTAAGAAAAGAAGATAGAATTTCAGATTTAAGTAGTATGCTTTGAGAAGTAATAACTATTTTGAAAAGTGAAATAGCAAAGTAAGAAAAGAAGATAGAATTTTAGATTTAAGTAGTATGCTTTGAGAAGTAATAACTATTTTGAAAAGTGAAGAAGTAAAGTAAGAAAAGAAGATAGAATTTCAGATTTAAGTAGTATGCTTTGAGAAGTAGTAAGTATTTTGAAAAGTGAAGAAGTAAAGTAAGAAAAGAAGATAGAATTTCAGTTTTAAGGAGTATGCTTTGAGAAGTAATAACTATTTTGAAAAGTGAAGAAGTAAAGTAAGAAAAGAAGATAGAATTTCAGATTTAAGTAGTATGCTTTGAGAAGTAGTAAGTATTTTGAAAAGTGAAGAAGTAAAGTAAGAAAAGAAGATAGAATTTCAGATTTGAGGAGTATGCTTTGAGAAGTAATAAGACTTTAGAAAAGCGAAAAGCAAAGTAAGAAAAGAAGATAGAATTTCAGATTTAAGTAGTATGCTTTGAGAAGTAATAACTATTTTGAAAAGTGAAGAAGTAAAGTAAGAAAAGAAGATAGAATTTCAGTTTTAAGGAGTATGCTTTGAGAAGTAATAAGTATTTAGAAAAGTGAAATAGCAAAGTAAGAAAAGAAGATAGAATTTCAGATTTAATTAGTATGCTTTGAGAAGTAATAAGTATTTAGGAAAGTGAAGAAGTAAAGTAAGAAAAGAAGATAGAATTTGAGTTTTAGGGAGTATGCTTTGAGAAGTAAAAACTATTTTGAAAAGTGAAAAGTAAAGTAAGAAAAGAAGATAGAATTTCAGATTTAAGTAGTATGCTTTGAGAAGTAATAACTATTTTGAAAAGTGAAGAAGTAAAGTAAGAAAAGAAGATAGAATTTCAGATTTAAGTAGTATGCTTTGAGAAGTAGTAAGTATTTTGAAAAGTGAAGAAGTAAAGTAAGAAAAGAAGATAGAATTTCAGATTTGAGGAGTATGCTTTGAGAAGTAATAAGACTTTAGAAAAGCGAAAAGCAAAGTAAGAAAAGAAGATAGAATTTCAGATTTAAGTAGTATGCTTTGAGAAGTAATAAGACTTTAGAAAAGCGAAAAGCAAAGTAAGAAAAGAAGATAGAATTTCAGATTTAAGTAGTATGCTTTGAGAAGTAATAACTATTTTGAAAAGTGAAGAAGTAAAGTAAGAAAAGAAGATAGAATTTCAGTTTTAAGGAGTATGCTTTGAGAAGTAATAAGTATTTAGAAAAGTGAAATAGCAAAGTAAGAAAAGAAGATAGAATTTCAGATTTAATTAGTATGCTTTGAGAAGTAATAAGTATTTAGGAAAGTGAAGAAGTAAAGTAAGAAAAGAAGATAGAATTTGAGTTTTAGGGAGTATGCTTTGAGAAGTAAAAACTATTTTGAAAAGTGAAAAGTAAAGTAAGAAAAGAAGATAGAATTTCAGATTTAAGTAGTATGCTTTGAGAAGTAATAACTATTTTGAAAAGTGAAGAAGTAAAGTAAGAAAAGAAGATAGAATTTCAGATTTAAGTAGTATGCTTTGAGAAGTAGTAAGTATTTTGAAAAGTGAAGAAGTAAAGCAAGAAAAGAAGATAGAATTTCAGATTTAAGTAGTATGCTTTGAGAAGTAATAAGTATTTAGAAAAGTGAAGAAGCAAAGTAAGAAAAGAAGATAGAATTTCAGTTTTAAGTAGTATACTTTGAGAAGTAATAACTATTTTATAAAAGTGAAGAAGTAAAGTAAGAAAAGAAGATAGAATTTCAGTTTTAAGGAGTATGCTTTGAGAAGTAGTAAGTATTTAGGAAAGTGGAAAAGTAAAGTAAGAAAAGAAGATAGAATTTCAGATTTAATTAGTATGCTTTGAGAAGTAATAAGTATTTTGAAAAGTGAAGAAGTAAAGTAAGAAAAGAAGATAGAATTTGAGTTTTAGGGAGTATGCTTTTAGAAGTAATAACTATTTTGAAAAGTGAAAAGTAAAGTAAGAAAAGAAGATAGAATTTCAGATTTAAGTAGTATGCTTTGAGAAGTAATAACTATTTTGAAAAGTGAAGAAGTAAAGTAAGAAAAGAAGATAGAATTTCAGATTTAAGTAGTATGCTTTGAGAAGTAGTAAGTATTTTGAAAAGTGAAGAAGTAAAGTAAGAAAAGAAGATAGAATTTCAGATTTGAGGAGTATGCTTTGAGAAGTAATAAGACTTTAGAAAAGCGAAAAGCAAAGTAAGAAAAGAAGATAGAATTTCAGATTTAAGTAGTATGCTTTGAGAAGTAATAAGACTTTAGAAAAGCGAAAAGCAAAGTAAGAAAAGAAGATAGAATTTCAGATTTAAGTAGTATGCTTTGAGAAGTAATAACTATTTTGAAAAGTGAAGAAGTAAAGTAAGAAAAGAAGATAGAATTTCAGTTTTAAGGAGTATGCTTTGAGAAGTAATAAGTATTTAGAAAAGTGAAATAGCAAAGTAAGAAAAGAAGATAGAATTTCAGATTTAATTAGTATGCTTTGAGAAGTAATAAGTATTTAGGAAAGTGAAGAAGTAAAGTAAGAAAAGAAGATAGAATTTGAGTTTTAGGGAGTATGCTTTGAGAAGTAAAAACTATTTTGAAAAGTGAAAAGTAAAGTAAGAAAAGAAGATAGAATTTCAGATTTAAGTAGTATGCTTTGAGAAGTAATAACTATTTTGAAAAGTGAAGAAGTAAAGTAAGAAAAGAAGATAGAATTTCAGATTTAAGTAGTATGCTTTGAGAAGTAGTAAGTATTTTGAAAAGTGAAGAAGTAAAGCAAGAAAAGAAGATAGAATTTCAGATTTAAGTAGTATGCTTTGAGAAGTAATAAGTATTTAGAAAAGTGAAGAAGCAAAGTAAGAAAAGAAGATAGAATTTCAGTTTTAAGTAGTATACTTTGAGAAGTAATAACTATTTTATAAAAGTGAAGAAGTAAAGTAAGAAAAGAAGATAGAATTTCAGATTTAAGGAGTATGCTTTGAGAAGTAATAAGTATTTTGAAAAGTGAAGAAGCAAAGTAAGAAAAGAAGATAGAATTTCAGATTTAATTAGTATGCTTTGAGAAGTAATAAGTATTTTGAAAAGTGAAGAAGTAAAGTAAGAAAAGAAGATAGAATTTGAGTTTTAGGGAGTATGCTTTTAGAAGTAATAACTATTTTGAAAAGTGAAAAGTAAAGTAAGAAAAGAAGATAGAATTTCAGATTTAAGTAGTATGCTTTGAGAAGTAATAACTATTTTGAAAAGTGAAGAAGTAAAGTAAGAAAAGAAGATAGAATTTCAGTTTTAAGGAGTATGCTTTGAGAAGTAATAAGTATTTAGAAAAGTGAAGAAGTAAAGTAAGAAAAGAAGATAGAATTTCAGTTTTAAGGAGTATGCTTTGAGAAGTAATAAGTATTTAGAAAAGTGAAGAAGTAAAGTAAGAAAAGAAGATAGAATTTCAGTTTTAAGGAGTATGCTTTGAGAAGTAATAAGTATTTAGAAAAGTGAAGAAATAAAGTAAGAAAAGAAGATAGAATTTCAGTTTTAAGGAGTATGCTTTGAGAAGTAGTAAGTATTTTGAAAAGTGAAGAAGTAAAGTAAGAAAAGAAGATAGAATTTCAGATTTGAGGAGTATGCTTTGAGAAGTAATAAGACTTTAGAAAAGCGAAAAGCAAAGTAAGAAAAGAAGATAGAATTTCAGTTTTAAGTAGTATGCTTTGAGAAGTAATAACTATTTTGAAAAGTGAAGAAGTAAAGTAAGAAAAGAAGATAGAATTTCAGATTTAAGTAGTATGCTTTGAGAAGTTATCACTATTTTGAAAAGTGAAATAGCAAAGTAAGAAAAGAAGATAGAATTTCAGATTTGAGGAGTATGCTTTGAGAAGTAATAACTATTTTGAAAAGTGAAATAGTAAAGTAAGAAAAGAAGATAGAATTTCAGATTTAAGTAGTATGCTTTGAGAAGTAATAACTATTTTGAAAAGTGAAGAAGTAAAGTAAGAAAAGAAGATAGAATTTCAGATTTAAGTAGTATGCTTTGAGAAGTAGTAAGTATTTTGAAAAGTGAAGAAGTAAAGTAAGAAAAGAAGATAGAATTTCAGATTTGAGGAGTATGCTTTGAGAAGTAATAAGACTTTAGAAAAGCGAAAAGCAAAGTAAGAAAAGAAGATAGAATTTCAGATTTAAGTAGTATGCTTTGAGAAGTAATAACTATTTTGAAAAGTGAAGAAGTAAAGTAAGAAAAGAAGATAGAATTTGAGTTTTAAGGAGTATGCTTTGAGAAGTAATAACTATTTTGAAAAGTGAAGAAGTAAAGTAAGAAAAGAAGATAGAATTTCAGATTTGAGGAGTATGCTTTGAGAAGTAGTAAGTATTTAGGAAAGTGAAAAAATAAAGTAAGAAAAGAAGATAGAATTTCAGATTTAAGTAGTATGCTTTGAGAAGTAATAAGTATTTAGAAAAGTGAAGAAGTAAAGTAAGAAAAGAAGTTAGATCTTCAGATTTAAGGAGTATACTTTGAGAAGTAATAACTTTTTTATAAAAGTGAAGAAGTAAAGTAAGAAAAGAAGATAGAATTTGAGTTTTAAGGAGTATGCTTTGAGAAGTAGTAAGTATTTAGGAAAGTGAAAAAATAAAGTAAGAAAAGAAGATAGAATTTGAGTTTTAGGGAGTATGCTTTGAGAAGTAATAACTATTTTGAAAAGTGAAGAAGTAAAGTAAGAAAATAAGATAGAATTTCAGTTTTAAGGAGTATGCTTTGAGAAGTAATAAGTCTTTTTAAAAGTGAATAAGTAAAGTAAGGAAAGAAGATAGAATTTCAGATTTAAGTAGTATGCTTTGAGAAGTAATAACTATTTTGAAAAGTGAAGAAGTAAAGTAAGAAAAGAAGATAGAATTTAAGATTTAAGTAGTATGCTTTGAGAAGTAATAAGTATTTTTAATAGCACTTTTATACTCAAAATTTTATATATCATTTTTATTGCATTTTTATTATTTGATTAAAATTATTTATTGACTTTATTTTATTTTTATTACTAATTTTGCATATTTATTACTTTACTTTCTTTATTCTGCCATTACAATATTTTAATTTTCTTGTGTTTTCGTTCATTAGACTCGGGAGTACCACTATTTTTATTTCATTATCTTTCTTTGTCAATTTATTTGCAAATTCATATTTCATTCGATTAGCATTACTTTTATTCGCAGCTTTTTTATGTCAGTTTTATAACAATTCATATATATTAGACGCGGGGGTCCCATTTAGCTAATCGGTTCATTTATCTATGTCTTTCATATCAATCATATCTTTTAGACTCTGGAACAATATTTTTTATGTTTGTTGTCTTTTTTCAGTCATATTTATTATACTCACGAGGCTTATTTCTTATTCTGTGCTTTTTTATATACAAATTATGACATTTATTTTTATCTTTTTGGCATTGCTATTTATTTTTCATATTTCTCACTTTCTAATTCTTATTTAACTTGTTTTTTATATTATTTTATATCATATTATTCTATTTTAATGTTATGCGTGTTGCTCCTTTATGCAATAATCTTTTTTGCTTTACTTTAATCAACTTCTATGGCCTAATCAAATCCTATTTCTCGTACAGAAAACGTAACCCGTTCACCCTCGTTTATCCTCTTTCATATCCTATTTTAACATTTTTTATTATCCTCATTCACATGTTTTTTTATATTTATTTCATTACATTTATCATTTATTTTACATTTATCTGTTGTTTTTCGTATCATTTATTCATTCATTACGATATACTTTATTTTTCATTTCTTCTTAATATATACATATTACGCTTGAGACTTTATTAATGTTTTGATTCTTATTTTTCATTCTTCAAGCACTTTTATACTCAAAATTTTATATATCATTTTTATTGCATTTTTATTATTTGATTAAAATTATTTATTGACTTTATTTTATTTTTATTACTAATTTTGCATATTTATTACTTTACTTTCTTTATTCTGCCATTACAATATTTTAATTTTCTTGTGTTTTCGTTCATTAGACTCGGGAGTACCACTATTTTTATTTCATTATCTTTCTTTGTCAATTTATTTGCAAATTCATATTTCATTCGATTAGCATTACTTTTATTCGCAGCTTTTTTATGTCAGTTTTATAACAATTCATATATATTAGACGCGGGGGTCCCATTTAGCTAATCGGTTCATTTATCTATGTCTTTCATATCAATCATATCTTTTAGACTCTGGAACAATATTTTTTATGTTTGTTGTCTTTTTTCAGTCATATTTATTATACTCACGAGGCTTATTTCTTATTCTGTGCTTTTTTATATACAAATTATGACATTTATTTTTATCTTTTTGGCATTGCTATTTATTTTTCATATTTCTCACTTTCTAATTCTTATTTAACTTGTTTTTTATATTATTTTATATCATATTATTCTATTTTAATGTTATGCGTGTTGCTCCTTTATGCAATAATCTTTTTTGCTTTACTTTAATCAACTTCTATGGCCTAATCAAATCCTATTTCTCGTACAGAAAACGTAACCCGTTCACCCTCGTTTATCCTCTTTCATATCCTATTTTAACATTTTTTATTATCCTCATTCACATGTTTTTTTATATTTATTTCATTACATTTATCATTTATTTTACATTTATCTGTTGTTTTTCGTATCATTTATTCATTCATTACGATATACTTTATTTTTCATTTCTTCTTAATATATACATATTACGCTTGAGACTTTATTAATGTTTTGATTCTTATTTTTCATTCTTCAAGCACTTTTATACTCAAAATTTTATATATCATTTTTATTGCATTTTTATTATTTGATTAAAATTATTTATTGACTTTATTTTATTTTTATTACTAATTTTGCATATTTATTACTTTACTTTCTTTATTCTGCCATTACAATATTTTAATTTTCTTGTGTTTTCGTTCATTAGACTCGGGAGTACCACTATTTTTATTTCATTATCTTTCTTTGTCAATTTATTTGCAAATTCATATTTCATTCGATTAGCATTACTTTTATTCGCAGCTTTTTTATGTCAGTTTTATAACAATTCATATATATTAGACGCGGGGGTCCCATTTAGCTAATCGGTTCATTTATCTATGTCTTTCATATCAATCATATCTTTTAGACTCTGGAACAATATTTTTTATGTTTGTTGTCTTTTTTCAGTCATATTTATTATACTCACGAGGCTTATTTCTTATTCTGTGCTTTTTTATATACAAATTATGACATTTATTTTTATCTTTTTGGCATTGCTATTTATTTTTCATATTTCTCACTTTCTAATTCTTATTTAACTTGTTTTTTATATTATTTTATATCATATTATTCTATTTTAATGTTATGCGTGTTGCTCCTTTATGCAATAATCTTTTTTGCTTTACTTTAATCAACTTCTATGGCCTAATCAAATCCTATTTCTCGTACAGAAAACGTAACCCGTTCACCCTCGTTTATCCTCTTTCATATCCTATTTTAACATTTTTTATTATCCTCATTCACATGTTTTTTTATATTTATTTCATTACATTTATCATTTATTTTACATTTATCTGTTGTTTTTCGTATCATTTATTCATTCATTACGATATACTTTATTTTTCATTTCTTCTTAATATATACATATTACGCTTGAGACTTTATTAATGTTTTGATTCTTATTTTTCATTCTTCAAGCACTTTTATACTCAAAATTTTATATATCATTTTTATTGCATTTTTATTATTTGATTAAAATTATTTATTGACTTTATTTTATTTTTATTACTAATTTTGCATATTTATTACTTTACTTTCTTTATTCTGCCATTACAATATTTTAATTTTCTTGTGTTTTCGTTCATTAGACTCGGGAGTACCACTATTTTTATTTCATTATCTTTCTTTGTCAATTTATTTGCAAATTCATATTTCATTCGATTAGCATTACTTTTATTCGCAGCTTTTTTATGTCAGTTTTATAACAATTCATATATATTAGACGCGGGGGTCCCATTTAGCTAATCGGTTCATTTATCTATGTCTTTCATATCAATCATATCTTTTAGACTCTGGAACAATATTTTTTATGTTTGTTGTCTTTTTTCAGTCATATTTATTATACTCACGAGGCTTATTTCTTATTCTGTGCTTTTTTATATACAAATTATGACATTTATTTTTATCTTTTTGGCATTGCTATTTATTTTTCATATTTCTCACTTTCTAATTCTTATTTAACTTGTTTTTTATATTATTTTATATCATATTATTCTATTTTAATGTTATGCGTGTTGCTCCTTTATGCAATAATCTTTTTTGCTTTACTTTAATCAACTTCTATGGCCTAATCAAATCCTATTTCTCGTACAGAAAACGTAACCCGTTCACCCTCGTTTATCCTCTTTCATATCCTATTTTAACATTTTTTATTATCCTCATTCACATGTTTTTTTATATTTATTTCATTACATTTATCATTTATTTTACATTTATCTGTTGTTTTTCGTATCATTTATTCATTCATTACGATATACTTTATTTTTCATTTCTTCTTAATATATACATATTACGCTTGAGACTTTATTAATGTTTTGATTCTTATTTTTCATTCTTCAAGCACTTTTATACTCAAAATTTTATATATCATTTTTATTGCATTTTTATTATTTGATTAAAATTATTTATTGACTTTATTTTATTTTTATTACTAATTTTGCATATTTATTACTTTACTTTCTTTATTCTGCCATTACAATATTTTAATTTTCTTGTGTTTTCGTTCATTAGACTCGGGAGTACCACTATTTTTATTTCATTATCTTTCTTTGTCAATTTATTTGCAAATTCATATTTCATTCGATTAGCATTACTTTTATTCGCAGCTTTTTTATGTCAGTTTTATAACAATTCATATATATTAGACGCGGGGGTCCCATTTAGCTAATCGGTTCATTTATCTATGTCTTTCATATCAATCATATCTTTTAGACTCTGGAACAATATTTTTTATGTTTGTTGTCTTTTTTCAGTCATATTTATTATACTCACGAGGCTTATTTCTTATTCTGTGCTTTTTTATATACAAATTATGACATTTATTTTTATCTTTTTGGCATTGCTATTTATTTTTCATATTTCTCACTTTCTAATTCTTATTTAACTTGTTTTTTATATTATTTTATATCATATTATTCTATTTTAATGTTATGCGTGTTGCTCCTTTATGCAATAATCTTTTTTGCTTTACTTTAATCAACTTCTATGGCCTAATCAAATCCTATTTCTCGTACAGAAAACGTAACCCGTTCACCCTCGTTTATCCTCTTTCATATCCTATTTTAACATTTTTTATTATCCTCATTCACATGTTTTTTTATATTTATTTCATTACATTTATCATTTATTTTACATTTATCTGTTGTTTTTCGTATCATTTATTCATTCATTACGATATACTTTATTTTTCATTTCTTCTTAATATATACATATTACGCTTGAGACTTTATTAATGTTTTGATTCTTATTTTTCATTCTTCAAGCACTTTTATACTCAAAATTTTATATATCATTTTTATTGCATTTTTATTATTTGATTAAAATTATTTATTGACTTTATTTTATTTTTATTACTAATTTTGCATATTTATTACTTTACTTTCTTTATTCTGCCATTACAATATTTTAATTTTCTTGTGTTTTCGTTCATTAGACTCGGGAGTACCACTATTTTTATTTCATTATCTTTCTTTGTCAATTTATTTGCAAATTCATATTTCATTCGATTAGCATTACTTTTATTCGCAGCTTTTTTATGTCAGTTTTATAACAATTCATATATATTAGACGCGGGGGTCCCATTTAGCTAATCGGTTCATTTATCTATGTCTTTCATATCAATCATATCTTTTAGACTCTGGAACAATATTTTTTATGTTTGTTGTCTTTTTTCAGTCATATTTATTATACTCACGAGGCTTATTTCTTATTCTGTGCTTTTTTATATACAAATTATGACATTTATTTTTATCTTTTTGGCATTGCTATTTATTTTTCATATTTCTCACTTTCTAATTCTTATTTAACTTGTTTTTTATATTATTTTATATCATATTATTCTATTTTAATGTTATGCGTGTTGCTCCTTTATGCAATAATCTTTTTTGCTTTACTTTAATCAACTTCTATGGCCTAATCAAATCCTATTTCTCGTACAGAAAACGTAACCCGTTCACCCTCGTTTATCCTCTTTCATATCCTATTTTAACATTTTTTATTATCCTCATTCACATGTTTTTTTATATTTATTTCATTACATTTATCATTTATTTTACATTTATCTGTTGTTTTTCGTATCATTTATTCATTCATTACGATATACTTTATTTTTCATTTCTTCTTAATATATACATATTACGCTTGAGACTTTATTAATGTTTTGATTCTTATTTTTCATTCTTCAAGCACTTTTATACTCAAAATTTTATATATCATTTTTATTGCATTTTTATTATTTGATTAAAATTATTTATTGACTTTATTTTATTTTTATTACTAATTTTGCATATTTATTACTTTACTTTCTTTATTCTGCCATTACAATATTTTAATTTTCTTGTGTTTTCGTTCATTAGACTCGGGAGTACCACTATTTTTATTTCATTATCTTTCTTTGTCAATTTATTTGCAAATTCATATTTCATTCGATTAGCATTACTTTTATTCGCAGCTTTTTTATGTCAGTTTTATAACAATTCATATATATTAGACGCGGGGGTCCCATTTAGCTAATCGGTTCATTTATCTATGTCTTTCATATCAATCATATCTTTTAGACTCTGGAACAATATTTTTTATGTTTGTTGTCTTTTTTCAGTCATATTTATTATACTCACGAGGCTTATTTCTTATTCTGTGCTTTTTTATATACAAATTATGACATTTATTTTTATCTTTTTGGCATTGCTATTTATTTTTCATATTTCTCACTTTCTAATTCTTATTTAACTTGTTTTTTATATTATTTTATATCATATTATTCTATTTTAATGTTATGCGTGTTGCTCCTTTATGCAATAATCTTTTTTGCTTTACTTTAATCAACTTCTATGGCCTAATCAAATCCTATTTCTCGTACAGAAAACGTAACCCGTTCACCCTCGTTTATCCTCTTTCATATCCTATTTTAACATTTTTTATTATCCTCATTCACATGTTTTTTTATATTTATTTCATTACATTTATCATTTATTTTACATTTATCTGTTGTTTTTCGTATCATTTATTCATTCATTACG
The DNA here is from genome assembly GCA_946699065.1 of Loxodes magnus. Taxonomy (NCBI): domain Eukaryota; phylum Ciliophora; class Karyorelictea; order Loxodida; family Loxodidae; genus Loxodes; species Loxodes magnus. Next base: position 1,117 of record CAMPDV010003174.1, on the reverse strand, counting down.
ATATACTTTATTTTTCATTTCTTCTTAATATATACATATTACGCTTGAGACTTTATTAATGTTTTGATTCTTATTTTTCATTCTTCAAGCACTTTTATACTCAAAATTTTATATATCATTTTTATTGCATTTTTATTATTTGATTAAAATTATTTATTGACTTTATTTTATTTTTATTACTAATTTTGCATATTTATTACTTTACTTTCTTTATTCTGCCATTACAATATTTTAATTTTCTTGTGTTTTCGTTCATTAGACTCGGGAGTACCACTATTTTTATTTCATTATCTTTCTTTGTCAATTTATTTGCAAATTCATATTTCATTCGATTAGCATTACTTTTATTCGCAGCTTTTTTATGTCAGTTTTATAACAATTCATATATATTAGACGCGGGGGTCCCATTTAGCTAATCGGTTCATTTATCTATGTCTTTCATATCAATCATATCTTTTAGACTCTGGAACAATATTTTTTATGTTTGTTGTCTTTTTTCAGTCATATTTATTATACTCACGAGGCTTATTTCTTATTCTGTGCTTTTTTATATACAAATTATGACATTTATTTTTATCTTTTTGGCATTGCTATTTATTTTTCATATTTCTCACTTTCTAATTCTTATTTAACTTGTTTTTTATATTATTTTATATCATATTATTCTATTTTAATGTTATGCGTGTTGCTCCTTTATGCAATAATCTTTTTTGCTTTACTTTAATCAACTTCTATGGCCTAATCAAATCCTATTTCTCGTACAGAAAACGTAACCCGTTCACCCTCGTTTATCCTCTTTCATATCCTATTTTAACATTTTTTATTATCCTCATTCACATGTTTTTTTATATTTATTTCATTACATTTATCATTTATTTTACATTTATCTGTTGTTTTTCGTATCATTTATTCATTCATTACGATATACTTTATTTTTCATTTCTTCTTAATATATACATATTACGCTTGAGACTTTATTAATGTTTTGATTCTTATTTTTCATTCTTCAAGCACTTTTATACTCAAAATTTTATATATCATTTTTATTGCATTTTTATTATTTGATTAAAATTATTTATTGACTTTATTTTATTTTTATTACTAATTTTGCATATTT